>CAKNYM010051510.1:14098-72159 GCA_932195095.1 Andricus curvator
TTTTTGGTCGAAAATTAATTTTTTTGGTTGAAATTTCATTGCTTTGCTTGAAAATTAGTTTTTTAAATTGAAAATCAATTTTTTTAACTATTCAATTTTTCGTTGACATTTTTTTTTATTCTGTTTGGTTGAAAATTTAACTATTTCATTGGAAATTTATTTTATTTGGTTAAAAACTTATTTCTCTAACTTAAAATTAAACTGTTCTATTTTTTGTTGAAAATTTATCCTTTTTAGTTGAAAGTTCATCTATTTTGTTGAAATCTTGTCTTTTTTTGGTAGCAATATAACCTTTTTGGTTGAAAATTGAACTATTTGGTTAAAAATTTATTTTTATGATTGAAACTGCATCATTTTAGTTGAAAGTTCATTTCTTTGGCTTAAAATTTAACAAATTTTGTTGAAAATTCTTTTTTTTTTTTGTTGACAATGAATTTTTTATTATTAATGTAGCTATTTTATTTTTGCTAGAAAATTGATCTTTTTCAGTTAAAAATTCACTTATTTTAATAAATTTTAATTATTAATTATTATTAAATTATTATTGATTTTAATTAATTATTTAATTTATTTCAATAGTTTGAAGGGATTTCAAAGACTTTGAAATATTTTAGGATATTTTAAGATTCAAAGGAATTTTCAAGAAACTTAAATAATTTCAAGGGATTTCCAAGTGTTTTAATAATTTTAAGGAATTTTAAGGGATTTTAATATTTAAATGGATTTCAAAGAATTTATTCACACGAAGTGAGGAATTTCGTGATGTTTCAAAGATTTGAAGAGATTTTCAAGTATTTTTTGCAATTCATTTGGAATTCGCCCTGAATTCTTAATAATTAATCGTGAATTCTTTCGAATTCTTCTAAATTCACTCAATTTTACTCAATTCAATGGATCCCTAAAAAGTTTTTGTTTAATTCATCTTGAAGTCTCTAAAACTCACCTTAAATTCTTAAGCATTTCATCAAATTCTTTTAAATCCTCTTTAATTTTTTCTAAACTGATTTCAAACTTACTCAATTCAATTAATTTTTTCATATTTTTGAATTGTTTTGAATTCACTTGATTGCTTCCTAAATTCAGCTTGATTTTTTATGAATTTCATCGAATTCTTCTCATTTCCCTTAAATTCCACTAAATTCGCTCAAATTTTACTGAAATCAATGGAATTTTTTCGATTTTAAAATTATTTCCAATTCATTTGAATTCTTTTAAATTGGTTCGCAATCATTAGTCACTTTTTTGGTTATAAATTAGTAAATTTTTCAAGATTTGAAGAGATTTGAAATCTTTTTTTGGAATTCACCCTGAATTCTTTTAAACTCTTTGGAATTCTCTTGAAATTGTTTAGTTCACTTGAATTCTACTAAATTAACTCAATTCAACTTAATTCAATGGATTTTTTTTTAATTTTTAAAAGTTTTTATTTAATTGATCCTAAAGTATTATAACCTCACCTAGAATTCTTAGTCATTTCATCATATTCTTTAGAATTCCTTTAATTTTTCTAACCTTATTTCAAAGTTACTAAATTGAATGAAGTGTTTTTCGTATTTTTAAATTGTTTAAATTTTTTCAAATTCACCTTGAATTTTTATGAATTTCATCAAATTCTTCTCATTTACCTTAAATTCCCCTAAATTCATTCAAATTTCACGGAAAACAATTAAATTTTTAGGATTTTTAAAATTTTGTCAATTAATTTGGATTGTTTTGAAATCTTATGAATTTATCCTGAGTTTGTAACCCTTTGGGCGTGAAAAAAGTACCCTTTGAGCGTGAAAAAAGTACCCTATAAGCGTGACAAAAAGGACCCTTTAATCCCTATATTTTATCCCATAGGGACTGTGAGGCCTGAATTCTACAACTGCAAATGTTTGTTAAAACCTGTACTTTTTTGTAAAAAATGTACAAACTTTAACCAAAAAATACAGTTAAATACAAAAGACTAATTTTTTCTTGTATTTTCTTGCAGAAAAGTAAAAAATTAACAATAAAGTATAAGTTTCCATAATTAAAAAATTTGTATAACTTTCTATTAATATTTTTTTACTATGTTGTAAAAACCTACAGAGTATTACAGAAAACTACAGGATTTTACATTTTTTTAATTTGGGTGTTTGACGTCATAAAAACACGTTTAATTTTACGTAAATTATTGTAGAAAATTACAAATCTTTACAAAAAAAAACAAGATTTCACAAAAGTTGAAATATTGGGAAACTGTACTTAAAATCATGTTGTAAATACTGCTAGTTTATTGTAGAAATGTACAAATTTAAGCGAAAAAATATAAATTTTTACAAATAATACTTTTAGAATCCGCATCAACGTTTCGACTAGTACTTTACTTTCACCAAGAACTGTTGCTATTATAATAAATCACATTGAACTGTAGTTCGATTATTGAAAATTGAAGAATAATTGATTTTACAGGACGATTCTGAATTTGTTCAAAATTAAGCAAGTTACAGATTTTAACGTTAAAAATGTAAATTTTTCAATTTAAAAGTCTCAGTAGTTAAACAAATGTAAACGATCGATTGAAACCTTATAAACTATTCATACTTTTAAAATAATCTCAAATTAATAGATTCATAATTAAACGCTCTTATTCAATTCCAAATCCTATTCCAATATTGTTTCAATCTAAAATATTCCATTTTTAACCATTTAATTTGGAAATTTTTCAATTAGGGATGACATATCTTTAAATATTTAACAATATTTTACTTTTCATTTAAAATGAGCAGTTATAAATCAAATATTAAAAACTAAACAATTTTAAACTGAACTATTGAAATAGAAAGCCTTAAATCGCCAATATTTCACAGTGCTAAATTTAAACTTTGAACGCTACAATTCTAATTGTTCTATTTAACAAATTTTTAATATGTAAGTAAAATTATTGAATTTTGATGCATAAATAACAATTGAACAATTATCAATTTGGAAAAAATTTGAGTTAGTTCAAGAGACATTTACAAGTTTTGAGAAGATCTAAACTTAATTTATAACTGGAAAAGATTTCGAAAAATAAAAAACTAAATTTCGATTTTTGAAGATTTCGAAATAAAGTTTTGACGCCTTTTAAGGATCTTTAAAGGTTTTAAGAAAATAAAATAAAAATCTCAAGTCTGCTAGGAACATTTAAAATGATTTTTCATTTTCAAAAATCAATTTTAAGAGAATATTTAAAACGATGAAAAAATTTTTTGGATTAATAAATGACAATTGAGCAATTATGATTTTTGGAAAATAATCGAGTAAGTTTAAAATAAATTTACAAGTTTTGAAAAGATTCCAAAATAATTTAAAACGTGTAAAGATTTAAAACCATTTAAAAGACAATATAGATTTTTGAATATTTCGAACAAAAGATTTATAAGCTTTTTAAGCATTTTGAAAGGTTCAAATAAATAAAAAATGTATATCGAAATTCCTAGAGAAACTAAGAAAACTTTTTTTAAATTAATTCAAAAAGAATATTTAATAACATTTCCAAAATTTTCAAAAAAGAATCTGGATGATTTTGAGGTAGTTTTTTTTTTTACTTTTGCAGGATTTTCAAATAATTGCAGGAAAAATTTGAGTTGCAAGATAATAATATTATTATTATTAGATTTCTGGAACATTTTTTAATGATTTTTTTCAAACAAATTTTTAAGAGAATATTTAAAAAGATTTCAAAACAAATTTTAATGTATAAATTAATGTTTCTAGCTTAAAATTGCTTAAAATGATATAATTTTGAAAATTTATAATTTTTTTATTCATTCTTTAATTCATAGCATTAAAAATGATAGCTTTGATTTCTATTTGTTTAAATCTTTTAACTGTACAATGTATAAAAGTTAAAATCTTGCACTTTAATGGCTTTTAATTTAAAATTTTCATTTTAAAAGTGTTAAAAGCTTCTATTTTATACGCGTAAATTATTGAGCGTTTGAATTAACATTTTTTTAAGCTTTAATCTTAAAATTTTTAAATTCAAAAGTATGTATTTCATTTTGAGTGTCTCAATTTGCGGTTCAGTTTTTATAAGTTCAAATAAAAAAACTTTTATCTTCAAGAATTCGAATACTTTAATTTCAATTACCGCGATCAATTCTTTCTCAATTGTTCAATTTTTATTTGCAGTCAAAAAGTTGTTCTTTTTCGACCTAGGATGAAAAATATTGAGAAAATTCCAATGACATAATTTTTAATGACATATATGGTTTCCAATCAATTGCTATATATTTGGAAAAAAAACTTCACACGTAAGATTTTTTGTTGTTTAATAACGATTATTCATTATTGTCTTTTAATATTCTACCATTCCTTTAAAGTTTAAACATAAAAGCTTTTTTGTAAGAGCGACCATGTACACATCTTAATTTAAAATGATCTCATTGCAATATTATAAATATTTGTCATCCTAGGTCGAAAAAGACCAAATTTTTGGCTGCAAAACATGTAAATTCCTATAGATACTTGTAGTTGTAAATTCTTGTAGAAATTAAAACTATAATAAAATACAACAATGTACAAAAAAATACAGAAAAGTACAAAATTCGTCTCAATAATAGAAAAAAGTTGTACTTTCCTGTAATTTTGGATAAAAAAAATTTTAATTTAATCAAAAAAATTCTAGTGATTTCCGTAAAATAGGAATATATTTAGAGGAATTTAAGGTAAACGAGAAGAATTCGATGAAATCAATGAAAATTCAAGGTGAATTAAAAAAAATAATAATAAATTGAGAAGAATTTAAGAATGTGAAAAAACTTCATTGAGTTTAGTAACTTTGAAATGAGCTCAAACGAATTTGATGAAATGCCTAAGAATTCAAGGTAAGGTAAAAAGACTTCAGGTTCAATTAAATAAAAACTATTAAAAATTCAAAAAAAATCCATTGAATTGAGTAGAATTCAGTAAATTTAGAAGAATTCAAGTGAATTAGAAGAATTCAAGTGAATTATAAAAATTCAAGAAAATTCGAAAGAATACAAAAAAAATCAGGGTAAATTAATAAGAGTTCAGGGTGAATTCCAAAAAATAATTTCAAATCTCTTCAAAGCATTGAAACCTTACTAATCTCTTATTTAAAAGGCGACTGATGACTGCAAAACAATTCAAGTTAAATTCAAAAGCATTCAAATTAATTGAAAAAAAAATTTTTAATCGAAAAAATCCATTTATTTCAGTAAAATTTGAGTGTTTTTAGAGGAATTTAAGGGAAATGAGAAGAATTCGATAAAATTCATAAAATGCGTTTAGAAAAATTAAAGAGTATTTAAAAGAATATGATGAAATTCCTAAGAATTTAAGGTAAGTTTTAAAGACTTCAAGATGAATTAAGCAAAAACTTTTTTTAAATCCATTGAATTGAGTGGAATTCAGTGAATTTACAAAAATTCAAAAGGATTTAAAAGAATTCAGGATAAATTAATAAGAATTCAGGGCCCTACGAAATCCCCCACTTCTTGTGAATAAATTCTGGGAAATCCATTAAAATGTTATACAATACCGTAAAATTACATGAAATCTGATACTTCTTGAAATCCTGGAAAGTGTATTAAAATACCTTCAGTGCTTTTAAAATCCGTTAAAATCATTGAAATCGATGGAAATATTATAAAACCCCTTGGAATCTTTTAAAATACCTTAAAAACTTTTAGGCCCTATAAAATCGTTCCATATCTTCTGAAATTCTAGGAAATTTTACACAACCGCATGCAAATTTTTTCAAATTCCTTAAAATTATTAAAACCTTTGGAAATCCCTTGAAACTGTTTAAATCTCTTGAAAATGCCTTGGAATCTTTTATAATATCCTAAAATATTTCCGTATTTTAAAATATTTAAAATCCTTTCATATCTTTTGAAATCCTTTGAAACTTTTTAAAGCTCTTGAAAATGCCTGGGATTCTTTTAATGAAAATGCCTGGGAATTTTTTAGAACCTCAAAGATTTCAAATCCTTTAAAACACATTAAATTACTGAAATCAATTAAAATTTTTTTTGTCATATTTTAAAATAACCTAAAATATTTCAAATCCTTTAAAACCGTTTAAAATTTTTTAAAGCTTTTGAAAATGTCAAGGAATTTGAAAAAATACTTTAAAATATTTCAAATCCTTCGATTTGTTGAAAGTTGCTGAACACCTAAATTCGAACTAACATTATATTTTGAGAACGAAAAATAAAAGAATCTAGATATATACCATTAAACCATTTCCCTTTCAGGGTAGGCGTGACACTACTCGATTCGGGTAGTGTTTCTAGGTTTTTCTTGTAGTTATAAATAACTACAAGTGTGGGCTCAACCACACCCACGATGTGCCAACAGCACTCATGTCAGTATTCTTGAATGGTCACCCATCCAAGTACTAACCGCGTCCAACGCTGCTTAACTTCAGTGATCTGACGAGAACTGGGGTTTTCAGCGTGGTATGGCCGTTGGGATAATTTTAAATTATTTTATTTTATAGGAGTTTACAAAATGTTAGGAAAAATTCGAGTCAGTTTAAAATATTTTTAGATATTTAGAAGCTTGAAAGAAATTTAAACAAATTTTATAGTTGTCCGGCAATCTTTTTAAGTTTTAAAATATTTGTAATATCTTTAAAACTTCTAAAATTCTTAAATATCTTTTAAATTGACTACAATTTTTCTTAGAATTAAAAAAAAAATCAAAATTAAACAAATTGCCTGAAAGTCTTCAAGATTCTTTTTGGTCAATTTTGGAAATCTTTAAAAATGTTTTGAATTTTTTTTAAATACTCTTAAAATTAATGTTATGAATAAAAAAATACATTTTTTCATAATCTTTTGAAATTATTCGAATTTTTCTTAAAATTAAAAAAAAATTGCCTGAAAAGCTTTCAGATTCTTTTTTGAAAATTTTGGAAATCTTTTGAATTGTTTTGAAATATTTTTAAATAATCTTTTTAAATTAATTTTTCAAAATAAAAAATCATTTAAAATTTTTCCCGAAATCTAAAGCAAAATTTTCATTCGCTTGAAACGTTTCAAAATTCTTATAAACCTAATTTTTTCGAAATCTTCAAAAATATACATTAAAAAAAATCGAAATCTTTACAAGATTTAAATTATTTCAAAATTTCTAAATATCTCTTTTAAACTTACTCGAATTTTTTCTAAAATTTTGTAATCTTGCAAAATTGTAAAATTTTCCTTTAAAATCTTCTGCATTCTTTTTCGAAATTTTAGGAAATGTTTTGAAACATTTGTCAAAAGTGTCATTTTTTAAAGTGAACCGAAAATGAAAATTATAATTCTTTACGGAAATTTCTAGTTCTATCTCAGAATTATAATTCTTTTAGAAAATTCCCTGTCTCCAAGTAAAAATTCTAATTCTTTGCAGAAATTGCCTGTCCCAAAATTCAAATTATAATTCTTTACGAAATTCCCTTCTCAAAAGTAAAAATGAGAATTCTTTATGGTAATTCTTTGTCCAAATTGTCAAAATTGTATTTCTTTACTGAAATTCCCTGTCCTAAACTCAAAATTATAATTCTTTACTAAAGTTCCTTATTCCAAAGTAAAAATTATAATTTTTCACGGAAATTCCCTGTCCTAAACTCAAAACTATATTTCTTTACTGAAAATCCCATGTCGCAACTTAGAATTATAATTCTTTTAGAAAATTCCCTATCCTAACTGAGAATTGGAATTCTTTTAGAAAATTGACTGTTCCAAGTCAGAGTGATGATTTTTTCATAAATTCCCTTTTACAGCTCAGAATTAGAGTAATAAAATATATAAAATAACTTTTAATTTGCCGCATTCTTCACGATATAATTGTTTAAAATCAATAAATAATTTTCAGACTCACGCTAAAATATCAGTTTGCAGCTCTGGTAGCTTTAACCTTTCCTTAATATAAACACTCTTAAACCAATTGCCGTCATCGGAATGCAAAGAATGCCTGTCATTCGTGCACGGAACGTCAACTAAAATCTGCAAAAATTGTAAGATTTATTTCTTTTTAACTTTTAGCTTTAAAAATCTTAATAATAAGAATACAGGCCTCGGACTCATTTTAGAGATCAAAAATAGTCTAAATAGTGTCAAAAATTTCAAAAAATAGTGTCAAAATAGAGCCATAAAATTTGTCAAGTATTCAATTTTTTTGTAGTGCGAATTTAAAAAGGTAAATAGTCCGAAATCAAAAAGTGTGCAATGGAAAAAATATATTTTTTTAAAGCAAAATTTCCGGTTTTCTAACATAATATTTTTTTAGTTTTAAAAATTAACATTTCATTCTTTTGTTTTTTTCATTCTATTAATTTTTGGTTACAAAATGTATATGTTTCGGTTCAAAATTGAATTATTTGGTTGAAAATTCAATAATTTTGTTTAAAAGTCATACTTTTTGGTTTAAAAATTCCTCTCTTTCTGTAGAAATTTCACCTTTTTTTTTAAATGCAACTGTCTAGTTAAAAATTAATCTGTTTCGGTTGAAAATTAACTTTTTCGTAGAAAATTCATCTTTTTAGGTGGAAAATTCAACACCTTGGTTAAAATTTTAACTACTTTCTCAAAAAATAATTGTTTTGGTTTAAGATTCACACTTTTAGTTGAAAATTTGTTATTTTTTGTTAGAAATAAATTCTTTTTACTGAAAATCGAACAATTTTGTTTAAAATTCAACTGATTGGTTGAAAATTTAACCTGTTTTAGTTGAGGTCTCAAGTATTTTGTTAAAAATTCGTTTTTGCTGATTAAATCCAACTGTTTTTTTATTTTAAATGAAAATATTTTTTTGTTAAAATCTCAACTATTATATATTTCGTTAAAAATTAATCTTTTTATGTGCAAATTCAACACCTTGGTTAAAAGTTGAACTATTTTCTTGAAAGTAAATTTTTTTTTTGGTTGAAGATTCACAATTTTAGTTGAAAATTCATTTTTTTGTTTGTTAAAATTTAAGTTTTTAACTGAAAATTAAACTATTTTGTTGAAAATTAACTATTTTGTTCAAAGTTCACATTCTCGGGTTTAAAATTCAACTGTTTTGTAGAAAATTCGTCAAAAATTCAACTGGTTAGGTGAAAGTTGAACTACTTTGTTGTAATTTTTTTTTAAGATTAATCTCTTCGGTTAAAAATTGGAATATTTTGTTGGAAATTAATTTTTTTTAAACTGAAATTTAGCTATTTGGTTGGAAATTTATGTATTTTATTAAAAATTCGGCTTTTTGGTTGAATTCAACTGTTTTTAATTAAAAATTAAACTCATTTTTAGTTGAAATATCAGTTATTATATTTTTCGTTGAGAATTCATGTGTTTTCGATTAGAAATTCATTTTTCTTAGCTGAAAAGGAACTGTTTTGTGGAAAATTTAATGTTCCTGATTGAAAATGCAACTGTTTCTAGTTGAAGTTTAATCTTTTTTGTTACAAAATTCTACTACTTGTTTGAAAATTCATCTATCTTGGTTTAAAATGAACTTTTTTGTTAAAAATTCATCTTTTCGGGTTTCAAAGTCAACGGTTTTTTTTTTAAAACTAATCTCTTCAGGTGGAAAATTATTTGTTTGTTTGTTTAAAATTAACTTTTTTGTTGAAAGACTATATTTTTGGGTAGAAAATTCAACTGTGTTGTACAAAAATCATATTTTTTTCTTTGAAAATTCAACAATTTCGTTAAATTTTTTTCTTTCTTGACTGACAAATCTCTCTTGGTTATAAATTCAACTGTTTTGTTGCAAATTCGTATTTTTTGTTTGAACATTCATCTCTGTAGATTGAAAATTGAACTATTTTGTTGAAAATTCAACTTTTTTGTTGAAACTTCGTCTCTTTAGCCTAAAAGTTCAACTATTTAGTCGAAAATTAATTTTTTAGTTGAAAATTCATCTATTTGGTTAAAAATTCATCTTTCTTGGTTGAAAATTCTACTACTTTGTAAAAAATGCAATATATTTCGACTTGAAATTTTATGAATATGGTACTTTTTTAAAAATTCAAAATTTTAGTTGAAAATTCCTTTTTTTCGGTTAAAAATTAATTTTTTATCTGCAAATCTAACAATTTTGTTGAAAATTTAACTGATTAGTTGAAAATTAACTATTTTGTTGAAAACTCACATTCCTGGGTTTACAATTCAACTGTTTTGTAGAAAATTAGTTTCTTTCATTGAAAATTACGTCTCTTATATGCAAATTAAACTACTCAATTGATCTTTTTTATTTAAAAAATTCAACTATTTTGTTACAAATTTTTAGAAACGAAAAAAAAATATCAACTAAAAATTAATCAAATAAAATATGGACTAACATCACATCCACTGTTCAAACTATTTAGTTGAAATAGTATGTAATTTGTTCAAAATTCGTCTTTTTGGTAAAAAATTAATCTTCTTGGTTGAAAATTCTACTATTTAGTTAAAAATGTAAATATATATTTTTAAACATTTGTCTTTACGGGTAGAAAATTCATCTTCTTCGTTGAAAATTCAACTATTTGTTTAAAAATGTACGTATTTTGTTTTAAATTATTATTATTTTATTTTTAATTTTCCGCTATGTAGTGACTCGTTGAGATGGCGGGCATATTTTTTAGCCAATTAGCGAAGAAGTTTAATAACATTTTTCACGGAAAAGTAAAAAAATAGTGGCATCGCCAAAAAAAAGTGTAAAATAGTGTCAATAGTGTAGTCAGTTTGAGGCCTGAGAATAAAGTATTTAAATTTTAAATGTTTAGAAAGTTTGAAATTTACGTACTTTGTTAAAAACAGCTTTGTCTTCGATTATTCTCGCGTCATTTTGAGTAATCAGCAATCTTCCTCCCCATTCGTCTAATGTTGACAAGCATTGTTCGACTACTTCATGTATCCTTTTTACTCGTTTGGATAGCACATCGTTCATGACGATCAGGCTGGGAAAAAGTGTTTGAATTGCACAAAAGGATTTTCCTCCGGGAGCTGCACACATATCGAGAACTTTGTCTCCTGGCTGTAAATCGAGAGCCAAAACTGGCAAAACGGATCCTCCATCGAGTAGATAGTAGTCTAAAAATATATAATTTCTCTTGAAATCCCTTAGAATCTTTTTGAAGCATGAATAGACATCACAGCCCAAAATTCTCTCAAACGAGGAGAAATTGGGTGATTTTTCACGACAATAAGGGAATAATAGGTAATAAATTCTTGAAAAAAAATTAATGTAGGTACCATATTCCTAAACTTTCAAGTCGAAGTATATTGCATTTTCAACAAAATAGTAGAATTTTCAGTAACAAAATAATTTTCTACCAAAAGAGATTTTCACTTTTAATCCCGAAAAGATGAATTTAAAAAAGTTAGTTTTCAATGAAGTAATATGAATTTTCAACCAAATATTTAAATTTAAAAAAAAATGTCAACCAAACAGTTGCATTTACAACCAAATAGTTTAACTTTCAAGAAAAAGAGACAAATTTTTAAGAGAAAAGTTGAACTTTCAAACAAATAGTTCAATTTTCAAACCAAAAATACGATTTTTTTAGAAGACAAATGAATTTTCAACAAAAAGTTCATTTTCAATCGAAAAGGACGAATTTTCGACAAAACAGGTGAATAGTTGAATTTTCAACCTGCAAAGATAAACTTTCAACCAAATGGTCGATTTTTTAAAACAAAAAATATTTAAATTCAGCCAAAACCAGTTGCATTTTCAACAAAATAGTGGCATTTTCAAGACAAAAAGACAACAATTCGTTTAATTTTTTCTTTCTTGACTGAAAAATCTCTCTTGGTTATAAATTCAACTCTTTCGTTGAAAATTCGTCTTTTTTTCTGAACATTCATCTCTGTAGATTGAAAATTGAACTATTTGGTTGAAAATTCTACTTTTTTGTTACAACTTCGTCTCTTTAGCCTAAAATTTCAACTATTTAGACGAAAATTAATCTTGTTGTTGTTGAAAATTCAACTATTTGGTTCAAAATTCATCTTTCTTGGTTGCAAATTCTACTACATATTTAGAAAAAATATATATATATATCGACTAGAAATTTTAGGAATATGGCACTTTTTTTTAATTCATTTTTTTGGTTAAAAATTCAAAATTTTAGTTGAAAAATCCTTTTTTTCTGTTAAAAATTAATTATTTATCTGAAAATTTAACAATTTTGTTGAAAATGTAACTGGTTAGTTGACAATTAACTATTTTTTTGAAAAGTCACATTCTTGGGTTTACAATTCAACTGTTTTGTAGAAAATTAGTTTCTTTCATTGAAAATTAAGTCCCTTATATGACAATTAAACTACTCAATTGATCTTCTTTATTTAAAAAATTCAACTATTTTGTTACAAATTTTTAGAAACGAAAAAAATTAACAGAACAGTTGTATTTTCAACGAAATACATTAATTTTTTACCAAATAGTTTAATTTTCAACTTATAAATGATAGATTTTCGACCAAAAATGGAATAGTTAACTTTTTAGATAAAAAAAAAGGAATTTCCATAAAAAGATATTTTCAACAAATAGTTCAATTTTCAACCAAACAGATGAATCTTAGAAAAAAAAGAATTTTTCACAACGAGTAGTTCAACCAAGTACTAGTTGAATTTTCAACAAAAAATATAAATTCTCCACTAACAAAATTAATTTTATACCAAAAAGACGAATTTTCAACGAAATACACAAATTTTCAAGCCGAAAAGACTAATTTTCTACAAATAATATTGGTTGAGTTTTGTTAACTTTCAAAAAAAAAGATTAATTTTCAACTAGAAAGATTAACTCTTTACCAAAAAGACGAAATTTGAATAAACTTCAAAAAATGTTAACCAAATAGTTTAATTTTCTACCAAATTATTACATTTTCAAGCCAAAAGAGGAATTTAAAGAAAAGATTTTAGTTTTCAAAGTAAAAAGTCGAATTCCCTAGAAAAAATTTAACTTCTAAACCCAAAAAGATGAATCTTCAACATAAAATGTTAATTTTCAATACAAAAATATGAATTTTCAACCAAAAAGTTGAATCTTCAACAACAACAAAATTGATTTTCAACCAAATAGTTGAAATTTCAGGCAAAAGAGACTAGGTTTTAACAAAAAAGATTAATTTTTAACTAAACAGTCCAATGTTCAACCTCTACCAAAAAAGACAAATTTTCAACAAAATAGTTGCATTTTTAAACAAAGAAGATTAAGTTTCTATCAAGAGATGAAGTTTAAAACGAAAAAGACGAATTTTCAACAAAACAGTTGAATTTTCAACCAAGAAGATTCTACAAAAAAAAAAAGAATTTTTAACCAAAAATGGAATATTTCAATTTTTAGTTGGAAAAAGTCAATTTCAACCAAAAAAACCGAATTTTTAACAAAACCGTTAAATTTATAACTAAAGACAAGAGATAACAAATATTTTAATATTTTATACAAAAATATTTTAATTTTAAATAAATAACAGTTTAATTCAAACAAAAAAGACGAATTTTTAACAAAAAATTGAATTTTTAACTAAAAAAGTTAAAATTTCTATCAAAAGAGAGAATTTTTCAAACCAAAAAGACAAATTTTCAACAAGAGTTATATTTTTTACAAAGAAGATCTAATTTTTACCAAATGAAATGAATTTTCAAACCCAAAAGGCGAATTTTCAACAAAAGAGTTCCGAACCCAAAATATAATAGATTTTTCAATTAAAAATAATTAATTTTCAACCAAAAAAGATGACTAATCCACAAAAAGATGAATTTTCAATCTAAAAGGACGAATTTTCTATAGAAAAGGTTAAATGTTCAACAAATCAGTTGAATTTTTGGCCAAGATGATTTTTTAACAAAATAGTGGAATCTTCAACAAAATAATTAAATTTTAACCAAAAGATGGATTCTGAGCCAAAAATATAATAGTAGACTTTTAAAATAAAAAGAATTAATTTTTAACTAAAAAAGATGACTAATCCACCAAAAGATGAATTTTGAATCTAAACGGACGAATTTTCTATAAAAAAGTAAAATGTTCAACAAATCAGTTGAATTTTCGACCATAAACCAGAGTTGTATTTTTTACAAAAAAGATCTCATTTTGACCAAATGAAATGAATTTCGACCATAAATTTGACTGAAATTCTAATCTTGTAACATTTTTATCATTTAAAAAAACCCAAAAATATTTCCAATCCTTTGAAATCCCTTGAAACTTTTAAAAGCTTTAAAAATTTCATCGGAATTAAAAAAAATTTTAATCCTTTGAAATCCCTTGAAACTTTTGAAAGATTTAAAAATATCATCTGAATTTTTAAAAATACCCTAAAATCTTTGAAATTCTTCGAAATCTCTTCAAATTATTGAAATCAAATTGAAAATTCCAAAATACAAACAACAAAATAGTTGAATTTTCAACAAAATAATTTAATTTTTAACTAAAAGAGATGAATTCCGAACCCAAAATATAATAGCAGACTTTTCAATTAGGAAGGATTAATTTTCAACCAAAAAAGAAGATTAATCCGCCAAAAGATGAACATTCAATCTAAAAGGACGAATTTTCCATAAAAAAGACACATGTTCAACAAAGCAGTTGAATTTTCGATCAAGAAAGATGACTTTTTAACAAAATAGTTTAATTTTCAACAAAATAATTTAATTTTTAACTAAAAGAGATGAATTCCGATCACAAAATATAATAGCAGACTTTTCAATTAGAAAGGATTAATTTTCAACCAAAAAAGAAAATTAATCCACAAAAAGATGAACATTCAATCTAAAATGACGAATTTTCCATAAAAAAAGACACATTTTGAACAAAACAGTTGAATTTTTGACCAAAAAATATGACTCTTTAACAAAATAGTGGAATCTTCAACAAAATAGTTAAATTTTAACCAAAAGATGGATTCTGAGCCAAAAATATAATAGTAGACTTTTAAATTAAAAAGAATTAATTTTTAATTAAAAAAGATGACTAATCCACCAAAAGATGAATTTTTAATCTAAGAGGACGAATTTTCTATAAAAAAGTTAAATGTTCAACAAATCAGTTGAATTTTCGACCATAAACAAGAGTTGTATTTTTTACAAAAAAGTTCTCATTTTTACGAAATGAAATGAATTTCGACCATAAATTCGACTGAAATTCTAATCTTGTAACATTTTTAATCATTTTAAAAAACCCAAAAATATTTCCAATCCTTTGAAATCTTTTGAAATCCCTTGAAACTTTTAAAAGCTTTAAAAATGGCATCGGAATTTAAAAAAATATTTAAAATCCTTTGAAATCCCTTGAAACTTTTAAAAGATTTAAAAATATCATCTGAATTTTTAAAAATACCCTAAAATCTTTGAAATTCTTCGAAATCCCTTCAAATTATTGAAATCAATTGACAATTCCAAAATACAAACAACAAAATAGTTGAATTTTCAACAAAATAATTTAATTTTTCACTAAAAGAGATAAATTCCGAACCCAAAATATAATAGCAGCCTTTTCAATTAGAAAGGATTAATTTTCAACGAAAAAAGAAGACTAATCCGCCAAAAGATGAACATTCAATCTAAAAGGACGAATTTTCCATAAAAAACACATGTTGAACAAAACAGTTGAATTTTTGACCAAAAAATATTACTTTTTAACAAAATAGTGGAATCTTCAACAAAATAGTTAAATTTTAACCAAAAGATGGATTCTGAGCCAAAAATATAATAGTAGACTTTTAAATTAAAAAGAATTTATTTTTAACTAAAAAAGATTACTAATCCACCAAAAGGTGGAAGTATCAATCTAAAAGGACGAATTTTCTATAAAAAAAAGTCTAATGTTCAACAAATCAGTAGAATTTTTTGCCAGGATGATTTTTTAACGAAATAGTGGAATCTTCAACAGAATAATTAAATTTTAACCACGAGATGGATTCTGAGCCAAAAATATAATAGTAGACTTTTAAATTAAAAAGAATTAATTTTTAACTAAAAAAAGATGACTAATCCACCAAAAGATGAATTTTTAATCTAAAAGAACGAATTTTCTATAAAAAAGTCAAATGTTCAACAAATCATTTGAATTTTCGACCATAAAAGATAACTCTATAACAAAATAGTTAAATTTGGAATAAAATAATTTAATTTATAACCAAAAGAGATGAATTCCGAACCCAAAATATAATAGCAGACTTTTCAATTAGAAAGGATTAATTTTCAACCAAAAAAGAAGACTAATCCGCCAAAAGATGAACATTCAATCTAAAAGGACGAATATTCCATAAAAAAGACACATGATCAACAAAACAGTTGAATTTTCGATAAAAAAATATGACTTTTTAACAAAATAGTCAAATTTTCAACAAAATAATTAAATTTTTAACCAAAAGAGATGAATTCCGAACCCAAAATATAAAAGTAGACTTTTCATTTTAAAAGAATTAATTTTCAACCGTAAAAGATGACTAATCCACCAAAAGGTGAATTTTCAATCTAAAAGGACGAATTTTCTATAAAAAAAGTCAAATATTCAACAAACCAGTTGAATTTTTGGCCAAGGTGATTTTTTTTAAACAGAACAGTGGAATTTTCAACAAAATAATTAAATTTTAACCAAGAGATGGATTCTGAGCCAAAAATATAATAGTAGACTTTAAAATTAGAAACAATTAATTTGTAACTGAAAAAGATTACTAATCCACCAAAAGATGAATTTTTAATCTAAAAAGACGAATTATCTATAAAAAAAGTCAAATGTTCAACAAATGAGTTGAATTTTCGACCATAAAAGATAACTCTATAACAAAATAGTTGAATTTTTAATAAAATAATTTAATTTTTAACCAAGAGAGATGAATTCCAAACCAAAAATATAACACTAGACCTTTCAACCAAAAATAGTTGTATTTTCTAATTGGGTTCTATTAATTCACTTCGAATTTAAGCGAAAAACCGAGAAAAAGGAAAGTTTATTGAAAACAGGGGAAAAAAGATAAATCATTTTAAAAAGGGTATCATTAAAAAGGGGAAAGAGTATGCATAAATCTGAAAAACATATTAAATTGAAAACCATACCAACAACGCCCGTAGATCCTCTTTTCGCCGACTTGAATCTACTGTTGTTCTTCTCTTCAAAAGTATACATAGTAAGATGCTTTGGAATACTCAAAGATTGTTCCTTCTCAATCGTGACAGTGAAATCTGATCCTTGCTTGTAATAACTGTAATGCTCAGACTCCAGAATGAAATCTTCCAAACCTTTAAGTTTGGTTGCAGGGATATATTCTTGCAGTGCGGAGATAGTTAATCCACTTGATGCAGATATAATTCTACTAGAATCCAACTCCATTTCAACTTCTGATTCAATTGATTTCAATGTTACAGGTTGGAGAGGTTCAGTCTCTTTTAAATCGAACCCTTCCTCTTCGTCAAGCTCATTTAAAGATTTTGCTTTTGATTTTTCAACTTCTCTCAGAGATGTTGCTTCCACGTAGGAGTCAGCTGGATAAATTGATTCCAATTCTGACAATTGTTTGTTAGAGAGAAATGAACTCATCTCTCGATCAATTTGCTTTTTGTCGGGTCGCTTTTTTCCATTCTGTTCATTCAGCAATTCCTCTTCTTGTAAGAGTTCCTTCTGAACGTTGTAAATGGCTCTAAGATCGATTGCTCCTAGGGACTGATTAAAACATTCTGTAAGTTCAGGGTGGACGCAAAACTTCATTTTCAAAATTCCCTGATTTTTTGCTGACTAATTTTTCATTTTCCCTGACCAATAACGTTTTAACAACCGAAATTCTAATCTTGTAACATTTTTAATATAGAATCTTTCATAAATGGAATAAAACCATTTTAAATTTTAATTTATTACTCTCATTTCATAATTTCATTCACTTAATTTCACAATTCTCATTCTCATAATTTACTTGAAAAAAGTAAAAAAGTGGCCCAAAAAGTGTATAAAATTGATTAGACTAATATGACTAATTTTCTTTTGAATTCAAAATAAATATATTAAATTTATCAGATTTCCAGCTGAATTTTAACGAATGCAGGATAAATTAATAAGAATTCAGAATTGATTCAAAACAATTCAAATTAATTTTAGAAAATCCAATAATTCCATTGATTACCGTAAAATTGTAGCGAAGTTAAAATAATTCAAGGGAACTCAACAGAATTCCAGAGACTTTAATCTGCTTTAATAAAATTCGTAAGAATTTGAAAGAATTGAACAAAATTTTAAAAACAAAAAAATTGCCATCGAATTGAGTAAAATAGGACTGAACAGAATTCAGGGCAAATTCCACAGAATTTAAGTAAATTGAAGAAAAAAATGAATTAAATAAAATTCGAGTGAATTTAGAGAAATCTAAGGGAACTCAAAAGAATTTGATGGAATGCCTAAGAATTGAAGGTGAGTTTAAAATACTTCAGGGTGAATTTTAAAAAAATTTATCGATTTAGTTCAGTCAACTGGATTGAAAAAAGTAAAAAAAAAGCCAAAATATTCCATTAATTTTAGTAAAATTAGCGTGAATTTAAGAGAATTCAATTTTATAAGAATTCAAAATGAATTAAAAATAAATAATAATTCAAGTGAATTGAACAAAATGTCATAAAATCCAAAAATTTCCATTACATTTAGATAAATGGAAGTTCATAAAATTAGTGAATAAGAATCTGATAAAATTTATAGGCATTAAAGGTGAATTTAAACGTCTACAGGGCGGATTTAAAAGAATTCAAAACAATTAATTCCACAAAAACTAAAAAAATAAATAAAAAAAAACCATTAAATTGAGAGAGTTTCGAAGAATTCAAGTGAACTACAAAATTTCAAGAGAATTCCTAAGAATTTAATAGAATTAAAAAGAATCCAGGACAAATTAATAATAATTCAGAGTGAACTCAAAATGAATTCGAATGAATTACAAAAAATGTTTGAAAATCTCTTCAAATCTTTGCAACTCGTGAATAAATTTTTTGAAATCCATTAAAATATTATAAAATCACATGAAATTATATGAAATCGCAAGATATTTAAATCTCTTGAAAATAACTACCTAAAATATACCTAATATACTAATATACCTAAAAATACTACCCTAAAATATTTCAAATCCTTTAAAATCTTTTTAAATCCCATGCAACTTTTTAAAGGTCTTGAAAATGGTTTGGAATTTTTTTAAATGCCCTTAAATATTTTGAAATTCCTTGAAAATTTTATAAATTCTTGAAAACACCTTAAAATTTTTAAGAATACTCTCAAATCTTTCAAATCCTGTAAAATCTTTTGAAATTCCTTGAAATGTTTTAAAGCTCTTGAAAATACCTCTGAATTTTTCAAATCACCCCGAAAATTTTTTAATTCTTTGAGATACCTTCAAATGATTTAAATCAGTTAAAAATGCCTTGGAATTCTTTAAAACATCCTGAAATCTTTCAAGTTCTTTATAATAATATTATTATTATTAATAATAATATATATTCTATTATAATATTATTATATATTTGAAAATCTTTAAAATCCTACGAAATCCATCAATTTCTGTGAATAAATTCTTTGAAATAGACTTCAATATTATAAAATCCCGTGACATTACATGAAATCTGATGAAACTTACTAAAATCCTAGAAAATTTATTAAAATACCTTTAGAGCATATAAAATCCCTTAAAATCATTGAAATCCTCAGAAATCTCATAAAATCCCTTGGAATCTTTTAAAATATCTTAAAACTTTACAGACCCCATAAAATTGTTCCACAACTTCCGAAATTCTAGTAAATTTTCTAGAACTCCATGAAAATTGTTTTAAATCCCATAATATCATTCGAAATCCGGGGATTTCCTTGAAAATTTTTAAATGTCTTCAAAATGCTTTACTATCTTTTAAAATACCCTAAAATATTTGAAATCCTTTGAAATTTCTTAATATCCCTTCAAACTTGTTAAGGCTGACGAAAATTTTTCGAAATATTTTAAACATTCCGAAGATATTTCAAATCCTTTAAAATGTTTTGAAATCCCTTGAAAAATTTAAAAGCTCTGAAAAATTTCTTTTGAATTTATAAAAATACCCTAAAATGGTTCAAATCCTTTGGAATCTTTTAAAATGATTGAAATCTATTCAAAATTCGATAAAATGTTTTAACATATCCCAAAATATTCCAAATCCTTTGAAATCTCTTGAAATGATAGAAATCTATAAAAAAATTGTCATAAACTTTTAAAAAACCCAAAAATATTTCCAATCTTTTGAAATCTTTTGAAACCCCTTGAAACATTTAAAAGCTTTAAAAATTTCATCGAAATTAAAAAAAATATTTCAAATCCTTTGAATACTTTTGAAATCCCTTGAAACTTTTAAAAGTTCTAAAGATACCTTAAAATCCTTTAAAATCCATTCAAATGATAGAAATCTATAAAAAAAATTGTCATAAACTTTTAAAAAACCCAAAAATATTTCCAATCTTTTGAAATCTTTTGAAATCCCTTGAAACTTTTAAAAGCTTTAAAAATTTCATCGAAATTAAAAAAAATATTTCAAATCCTTTGAATACTTATGAAATCCCTTGAAACTTTTAAAAGTTCTAAAGATACCTTAAAATCCTTTCAAATGATAGAAATCTATTTAAAAAATTGTCATAAGCTTTAAAAAACCCAAAAATATTTCCAATCCTTTGAAATCTTTTGAAATCCCTTGAAACTTCTGAAAGCTTTAAAAATTTCATCGAAATTAAAAAAAAATATTTCAAATCCTTTGAATACTTATGAAATCCCTTGAAACTTTTAAAAGTTCTAAAGATACCTTAAAATCCTTAAAAATCCTTTCAAATGATAGAAATCTATAAAAAAAAATTCTCATAAACTTTTAAAAACCCCAAAAATATTTCCAATCCTTTGAAATCTTTTGAAATCCCTTGAAACTTTTAAAAGCTTTAAAAATTTCATCGGAATTGAGAAAATATTGCAAATCCTTTGAAATCTTTTGAAATCCCTTGAAACTTTTAAAAGATTTAAAAATATCATCTGAATTTTTAAAAATACCCTAAAATCTTTTAAATTCGTCGAAAGCCCTTCAAATTATTGAAATCAATTGAAAATTTTTAAATATCCAAAAATCTGTCAAATCTTTGACAATACCTTGAAATATTTGAAAATCTTTGAAATCTTTCGAAATCCCTCAATTGTTGTGAATAAATTCTTTAAAATCCATTAAAATATTAGAAAATCCCGTGAAATGGCATGAAATCTGAAGATATTTCCTGAAATTCTAGAAAATATATTGAAATACCTTGAGAAATTTTAACATCTCTTAAAATTATTGAAATGCTCAAAAATCTTATAAAATCCTTTAGAATGGTTTAAAGTATCGTTCCATATCTTCCAAAATTCTTTAAAAGCCATGAAACTTTGTTTAAATCCCTTGAAATCATTTAAATGCTTTGTAAAATTTTTAAGTGACTTAAATAGACTTGGAATCATTTAAAATACTCTAAAATATTCAAAATGCTTTGAAATCTCTTGAAATCCTTGACACTTTTTAAAGCTGTTGAAAATTCCTTGGATGTTTTAAAAATATCCTAACATCCTTTGAAATCCCTACAAATTATTGAAGTTCATTTACAATTAAATTTTTCTTTTTAAATACCCGAAAATATTTCAAATCCTTTGAAATATTTCGAAATCACTTAAATCTTTTTAAAGCTCTTGAAAATTTCTTGGAATTTTGAAAAATACTCTTAAATGTTTTAAATCCTTCGGAATCTTTTCAAATTATTGAAATCTATTCAAAATTCCTTAAAATATTTAAAATCCTTTGAAATTTCTTGAAACTTTTTTAAACTCTTGAAAGTTCCTTGGAATTTAAAAAAATACTCTAAAATCTTACAAATCCTTTGAAATCCCTTAAAATTATTGAAATTTATTTCAAAATAATTCAAGAATATTCAGAAACAGGTACAGGCTTCAATTCAATTGTGGTTAATTTATTGAAAGAAACTTGACTAAAGTGATATTTTTATTTTAAAAAGTGACTAGTGACTCTATTTTAGAAAAGTGGTTAAAAAGTGATTTAAGAAAAAAAGTGACTGTATGGCAGCCCTGATTATTTTTTATAGTTACTAAAGTACTTCTCACAGAAATTCTCTGACTCTTGCTATTTTTTTCCTTCAAAATCCCTGACTAAACCCTGATTTCCAGTTTTTCCCTATAATTGATTTAATTCTTTAATTTAATTTGATAGTAAATTGCGTTTTATACCTCTAACTCTTCACGTACTCTTTCACGGTCACTAAAATTATTAACTACTGCAAGGTATTTGCTCTTTTCCTGGAGAAGAGCTTCTCTTATATCAGGCCATCCTTTTCCGTATACGGATTGATAAAAATCATCAAAATGATCCAGTGCTTTATCCTTTGGTTTTTTCTTCGCCTTGGACGACTATAGAAAAGAAAGTTGTAGATTATTTTCAAATTAATTTATTAACGTTTTTAATTATTTGAACGAAAACTGAGATGCTTTTAGAAAACAAAAATTTGTAATTATGTCATCCGTTTTTCAGAACAGAATTTCTCCTACATAAAAGCTTCTTTTGTTGTATTTTTTTGAGGAATTAAGAAAGATACTATATTTTCCAAAAAGATGAATTCACAACCAAATAGTTGAACTTTGAAGCAAAGGAGACGAATTTTTTTTTAAAGTTGACTTTTTAACGTTCTTTGTTGAAAATTCATCTTTTTTGTTGAAAATTCATGTATTTTGTTGAAAATTTGTCTTTTTTGATAGAAAATTAATTTTCTTAGTTTTAAATTCATCCCTTTGTATAAAAATTGAATTATTTTGTTGAAAATTATTTTTTAGTCCAAAATTAATTTTTTTTATCCTAAAATTTAACTTTTTTAGTTGCAAGTTTATATATTTTGTTGAAAATTCGTCTTACTTGGTAGAAAATTAAACTTCTTAATTGAAAATTCATCCCTTTGTTTTAAAAATGAATTATTTTGTTACAAATCGTTTTTCAGCCCGAAATTTTTTTTTCATCTTGAAATTGATCTTTTTTAGTTGAAATTTTATGTACTTTGTTGAAAATTTGTCCTTTTTGGTGGAAAATGAACCTTCTTGATTGAAAATTCATCTTTTAGGTTGAAAATGCATGTATTTTTTTGAAAATTTGAATTCTTGGGTAGAAAATTAAATCTTCTTGATTGAAAATTCATCTCATTGTTTGAAAATTGAACTATTTTGTCGAAAATTGTTTTTTTAGTCAAATATTTTTTTTTTTATCTTAAAATTGATCTTCTTTTGTTGAAAATTCATGTATTTTGTTGAAAATTTGTCTTTTTTGACACAAAATTAATCTTCTTGGTTTTAAATTCATCCCTTTGTATGAAAATTGAATTATTTTGTTAAACATTATTTTTTAGCCCAAAATTACTTTTTTTATCCTAAAATTTATCTTTTTGGTTGAAAATTCATTTATTTTGTTAAAAATTCATTTCTTTTGTTGAAAATTCGTCTTTTTTGGTAGAAAATAAATGTTCTTGGTTGAAAATTAATCTTTATGGTTGAAAATTCATGTACTTTGTTAAAAATTCGTCTTTCTTGGTAGAAAATTAATCTTTTTTGTTGAAAATTCATCTTTTAGGTTGAAAATTCGTGTATTTTGTTGAAACTTTGTCTTTTTTGCTAGAAAATTAATCTTCTTGATTGAAAATTCATCCCATTGTTTGAAAATTGAACTATTTCGTTGAAATTATTTTTTTTAGTCAAAAATTTTTTTATCTTAAAAGTTATCTTTTTTAGTTGAAAGTTTACGTATTGTGTTGAAAATTCGTCATTGTTAGAAAACTTATATGTTTGATTGAAAATTCATTTCTTTTGTTGAAAATTTGTCTTTATAAATAATAAAATAAATTATTAAACTAACCATTTAAAATGTATTAATAGAAGATATTTCTTCACGCACATGATAACGAATTAAAGAAATATAGGGGAATTAAGAGCAAAATGTTAAAATAGAATTTTTACAACATTTTGAGGACGATATTGTTTTCAAATATTTGAAATATCGTTAATCAAAGCATAACCTTTGAATTATTTCACACTTACGCGTATTCACTTTTTTCAGTGAACATTTATTATTATGAACTAAAAAAATTATTATTTATCATAAAATGATATTTAAATCACTGTCAATAGTAAGTATAGAAAGAAATTCAAGTTCAAAAGCTCATGTATATATATAACATAAAAATATAACCGGCACATAAATAAACATTCAATTAACATACCCAGTGATCAGCACGATGGCCTTTAAATCTTACAGACAATGAAAAAATACTTGTCAATCTTAATCTGACAAATACTTGCGTCATTGTAGCGTTTACTGAGTTAATTTCTATTAAAAATAAACATCATTTTCCACCAAGTTACAAATCATGCAAATGTGCGATTTTTATAGGTTAGAAAAACAGAACAACGTACTTGCGCGCCTGCGCTGAAATTCCAAACAAATGTTCTCAACGTTCTCAAGCTCAACGTACAAAACTTAAAAAGTCTGATAAATTAAAATGGCTTTATATTAGGAAAATGCCACAATAAAGTGATATCAATGTATATAATTATGCATCGGACTGATTAGTTAATAAAATAGTAAGGTTAGTACTTTTTTATTCTCAAATAAACATACATTTTATTCACAACAAACTGTTTTAGGGTTATGTTAGTACAGTTTGTATGGTTTTTATGGTTTTTATATAATTCTATTGTTTATAGATAAATTTCTACATTAAGATTTTAATTCATTTTGTAGTATTATGGTTGACAATGTTTCTATTAGAACATAAAATGGAAGTAAATAACAGAATTTAATATATTTAATTTAATTAATAAGGATAAGTACACAAGCTTTCCCGCAAACTTGATATTTGTTTATTAGTTGAAGCCCCTTGTCAAAAAGAGGCGGAAGGCCCTAAATAGTAAATACTAAAATTTCAAATTCGAGGAAAATAAATAAAGGCATTTTGTTGGAGTTTCGTCTTTTTTGGTAGAAAGTAATCACATTTTAGTTGAATCTTCATCTTTTAGTAGAAAAAACATATTTTTGGTTGAAAACTTAATTATTTGGTTAAAAATTCATTTTTTTCTTGGAAGATTCATCATTTTAGCTAATAGTTCATTTCTTTCGTTTAAAATGTAACTATTTTGTTGAAAATTAGTTTTTTTAAACTGAAAATGTAACTATTCTATTTTTTAATGAAAAGTTCAACTTATTTCTAGAAAATTCGAATTTTTTGGCTTTAAAACTCAACATTTCCAATTAAATTGTTTTTATTTATTGACTGAAAAATCTTTCTATGTTCAAAATTCAACTCGTTTGTTGAAAATTTATCTAATGGGTTAAAATATTGAACTATTTTCTTGACAATTCGTCTTTTTTGGTAGAAAATTAGTATTTTTTGCTAGAAAATTGATCTTTTTTGTTAAAAATTCATCTCTTTGTTTTAACACTGAACTATATTGTTAAAAAAAAATTTTTTAGTCCAAAGTTATTTTTTTTTTATCTTAAAATTTAACTTTTTAGGTTGAAAGTTTATGTATTTTGTTAAAAAATTCGTTTTTATAGTAGAAAATTAATCTCCTGGGTGGAAAATTCTTCTTATTGGTTGAAAATTAATTTATTTGTTTGAAAATTTAACTGTTTTATTGAAAAATCGTTTTTTGTTGAAAATTTATTTTTTGAACTGAAAATTCAAATATTCTCTTGATAATTGATCATTTTCAGTCGAAAACTCATGTATTTTGTTAAAATTTGATCTTTTTGGTAGAAAATTAAACCATTCGGTTAGAAATTAAAGTTTTTAAATTGTATAGAAGATTTTTTAATTGGCATCAGGGTCGATAATATTTATTTTTGTTCTGCAAATAATGTTTAGAAACAAAAATAAATATTATCGACCCAAATGCCAAATAAAAAATCTTCTGTACAATTATGATACTTGGGTCAATTAAAAACGATATCTTAAAAAAAAGCAAAGATGTCATTCAACCATTAAAGTTTTTATTTGAAGATTCATCATTTTAATTAAAAGTTCATGTCTATGGTTAAAAATTGAACTCTTTTGTTGAACATTCGTTTTTTCTTAAGTTAAAATTCATTTTTTGTACTAAAAGTTTAAATATTCTATGTTTTGTTTAAAATTGACCTTTTTCAGTCGAAAATTCATGTATTTTGTTGAAATTAGTTCTTTTTTGGTGGAAAATTTTAAACTATTCGGTTATAAATTAATTTTTTCCTATGAAGATTCATCATTTTAGTTAAAAGTTCATTTTTGTGTTTGAAAATTTAACTGTTTTATTGAATGTTATTTTTCTAAATTAATTTTTTCAACTAGAAATTTAACTATTCCATTTTTGCTTGAAAAAGATGTCTTTATTGGGCTTGTACATTAGTGCTTATATTGTTTTTACGGTGTATATATCATTCTATTGCTTTTAATAAAATAAAAAAATTAAAATAATAATTTAGTTTAGTAATATAATTTAGTTTAGTAATATAGTGCACAATGTTTTCATTACAACATAAAATATAAATAAATAACAGAATTTAATATAGTATAAGAACTATAGTAGAGAGAAATGAAAAGTCAATTATTTTTGTGTTGAAAACTCAACTTATTTTTAGAAAATGAGTTTTGTTGGCTTTAATATTCAACAATTTTGTCGGAAATTAACTTTCTTGTTAAAAATGTATACTTTTGGTTTGAAAACTGAACTGTTTTGTAGAAAATTCGTCCTTTTGGCATGAAGATTCGATATTTTCCATACAAAATTTTTTTTATATTGACTGAAAAATCTTTCTAGGTTGAAAATTCAACTCTTTTATTAAAAATTCATCTTTTTTTGGTTGAAATATCATTAATTGGTTAAAAGTCAAATTATTTTGTTGAGAATTCATTTTTTCTTTGTAGAAAATTAAACTTTTCGGTTAAAAATTAATTTCTTTGTTTGAAAATTGAACTATTTTGTTGAAAATTGTGTTTTATTTTGTCCAAAATGATTTTTTTATCTTATAATTTATCTATTTTGGTTAGAAGTTTATGTATTTTGTTGAATATTCGTTTTTCTAGTAGAAAATGAATCTTCTTGGTTGCAAATTCCTTATTTGGGTTCAAAATTTAACTATTTTGTTGAAAATTTGAATTTATTGTTGAAATACAATGTTGTTGTTAAAAATTCATTTCATGAACTGAAAATTTAACTATTCTATTTTCGTTTGAAAATTTATGTATTTTGTTGAAATCAGGTCTTTCTTGGTAGAAAAATGATCTATTCGGTTATAAATTAATTTTTTTCTTTGGAGATTGATAACTTATTTAAAAGTTCATTTCTTTGTTTGACAATTTAACT
The DNA here is from genome assembly GCA_932195095.1 of Andricus curvator. Lineage (NCBI taxonomy): Eukaryota > Metazoa > Arthropoda > Insecta > Hymenoptera > Cynipidae > Andricus > Andricus curvator. The sequence goes on from CAKNYM010051510.1 coordinate 41,436, forward strand.
ATTTTATTGAAAATTCTTGTTGTTTTGAAAATTTATTTTTTAACTAAAAATTTAACTATTTTATTTTTGCTTGAAAAATACATCTTTTTTTGAGCTTGAAAATCAGTTTTTATATTATTTTAAAGATTTTTATTTAATTATATTGCTTCTTATAAATTAAAAAACTAAGATTATAATTTATTTTAGTAATATAGTTTACAGTGTTTTTATTGTTTTTATTACAACATGAAACATAAATAAATAACAGAATTTAGGATATTATAAGGATTACAGCAGAGAGAAATGAAAATTCAATTATTTTTTTAGAAAATTCATATTTTTGTATTGAAAACTCAACTTATTTGTAAAAAATTCTGTTTTTTCCTGCTTTAATATTCAACAATTTTGTTGGAAATTAACTTTGTTATTAAAAATTCAAATGTTCGGGTTGAAAACTCAACTTTTTAGTAGAAAATTCGTCTTTTTGGAATGAAAATTCAACATTTCGGTTGAATTTTTTTTCTTTCGTGACTGAAAAGTCTTTCTAGGGTGAAAATTCAACTCCTTCGATTAACAAAATTCGTCTTTTTTTGGTTAAAAATTCATCTAATGGGTTGAAAGACGTACTATTTTGTTGAAAATTCGTCATTTTGTGTAGAAAATTAATCTTCCTGGATGAAAATTCATTTCTTTGTTTGAAAATTGAACTATTTTGTTGAAAATTGTTTTTTATTTAGTCCAATATTACTTTTTTTAGCTAAAAATTTATCATTTTTGTTTGAAAGTTCATGTATTTTGTTGGAAATTCGTCTTTCTGGTAGAAAATTAATCTTCTTGGTTGAAAATTAATTTCTTTAGATGAAAATTTAACTATCTTTTTTTGGTTAAGGATTCAACTGTTTTGTTGGTGAAACATTAACATGCATTAAAATTAACATCCTTCGTTGAGAATTCATCTTTTTTGGTTGAATTTAACTGTTTTTTTTTATTTTAAATTAAAATTGTTTTTGGTTGAAATATCAACTTTTAAGTTGAAAATTCAATTATTTGGTTGTAAATGAACTTTTGTTGAAAACTCAAATTCTTTCAGTTTTTAAATTCAATTGTTTTGTAGAATAATTGTCTTTTTGGCTTGAAATTTCGTCAATTAGGCAGAAAATTAAAGTATATAGTCGAAATCCAACTTTTTTGTGGAAAATTCATACTTTCAAGTTGAAAATTCAATTGTTTTGTAGAAAATTGGTCTTTTTAGTTTGAAAATTCATCTCTTTCAGTAAAAAGGTCATTTTTTTGTAAAAAAATTCAACTATTTATTTAAAAATTCAAATATTTTGTTATAAATTGAACTTTTTCTGTACTTTGGCTGGAAATTACTTTTCTTAACTGAAATTCATCTATTCTACTTTTGACTGAAAATAGATCGTTTTTAGTTAAATATTCAACTATTCAATTTTTCGTTGATTATTCTTTATTATTATTTTGTTAAAAATTCAAAGACTTGATTGAAAGTTGTGTTACATTGTTCAAAATCAATTTTGTTAGTTGAAAATTTAACTATTCTATAACTCTTCCATTTTTGGTTGAAAGTTGGTCGTTTTTAGTGGAAAATTCGTGTATTTTCTTGAAAATTAATCTTTTTGATTGAAAATTCAAACTAAGTTGGAAGTTGAACTACTCTTTATAAAAATTAATTTTATTAGTTGAAGATTCATCTCTTTAGTTGAACATTTTACTATTTTGTTCAAAATCTTATTGGTTGAAAATCAATTTTTTAAACTGCAAATTTAACTGTTTCATTTCTGGATAAAAATTTATAGTTTTTAGTTGAAAATTCAACTGTTTGGTTGAAAATTATTTGTTGTTGTTGAAAATACATATTTTTTTGATGAGAATTCCACTTTTTTTGTTTAAAATTAAAATCTTTTCTGGCTTTTGGCTTGAAAATTTAACAATTTTGTTAGAAATTAAATTTCTTATCAAAAATTCATATTTTCGGGTTGAAAACTCAACTGTTTTGTAGAAAATTCGTCTTTTTGGCATAAAAATTCAACATTTCGGATGACATTTTTTTTCCTAATTGCCTGAAAAATCTTTTTAGATTAAAGATTCAACTCGGTTGTTGAGAATTTATCTTTTTTGGTTGAAAATTCATATAATTGGTTGAAGGTCGAACTATTTTGTTAAAAATTGGTCATTTTAGTAGGAAATTAATCTTCTGGGTCGAAAATTTATTTCTTTGTTTTAAAATTGAACTATTTTGTTGAAAATTTATTTTCTGTACTGAAAATTGAACTATTCTATTTTTGATTGAAAATTTATCTTTTTTTGTCGAAAATTCATGTATATTGTTGAAGTTATCTCTTTTTTGGTAGAAAATTCAATTATTGGGTTAGAAATTAATTTTTTTGTTTGAAGATTCATCATATAAGTTAAAAGTTCATTTATTTGTTTGAAAATCGAACTATTTTATTGCAATTTTTTTTGTTGAAAATTAATTTTTTTTATCAAAAATTTAACTATTTCCTTTTTGCTTGAAATGCCGTCTTTTTTTTGCTTAATAATTAGTTTTTATATTGTTTTTTACACTTTTTACATAATTCTATTGTTTTTACGGTTTTTGTATAATTCTGTTGCTTCTAATAAATTAAAAAATTATTATATTTTATTTTAGTAATATAGTTGACAATGTTTTTATTACAACATGAAATAGAAGTAACTAACAGAATTAATTATATGCTATAAGGATTATGGCAGAGAGAAGTGAAAATTTAATTAGTTTTGTAGAAAATTTGATTTTTTTTGTCTTTGATATTCGACGGTTATATATTTTGGTTGCGAATTCAACTAGTTTGTTGAAAATTAAATTTTTTTATTGAAATGTCAAGCATTATATTTTCGTTGAAAATTCATATTTTCTTGTTGAATTCAACTGTTTTGGATGTAAGATAAAATTTTTGTTTAAAATTCGCTTTTTTGCGTTGAAAATGAATGTTTTAAACTGAAAATTTAAATCTTTTATTTTTGGTTGAAAATTTACCTTTTTTATTTGAAAATTCAAATGTCTTCTAAAAAATTCGTCTTTTTGCCTTGAAAATTAAACTTTTTGGTTTGCAGGTTAAAAATTCAACTAGTTTGTTGAACATTTTATTACATATTTTTTTGCAACATCAACTATTTTGTTAATGATTCAACAATTTGGTTCAAAATGCTACTATTTTTGGTTGAAGTTTAATCTTTTTTTTGTTTGAAAATTCGATTTGTTTAGAAATCCATCCTTGTAGGTTAAAAAAGCAAGTATTTTGTTCAAAATTCGTTCCTTTTACTTGCAAGTTGAACTATTTTGTTGTAAATACACCTGTTTGTTTAATCATTAATTTTATTGTTGAAAATTCCCGCGGACATTTTAAAATTGGTTTAAATCCCTTTTCGGCAATCATACTTTTTAATCAGTTTTGACAAACGGCTTCAGTTAGATGTTTTTTTTTAAATGTCGAGGAGTAAAATACCTATAATTCATTTCAAATAATTTATTCTTACAGAATTACAATAAAAAAATGAATTCACCCAGGACGCCCCAGCAGTCAAGCCTGAGTGCTGAACTAAAGGAGGTAATCACCAACAGGAATATGTTGACAACAAGAACAAGAATGAAAGTTCTCAATGCTCTCGACGAAATCGACAATCACAGTATCGACAAAAGACAGCGCAGCTTGAGGTCCCAAGCCATCCAGGAAATCCTCACATCTGAAGTTAATTACCTACGAAATTTGGAAATTATCATGGAATTCTTTATGCGACCAATATGCGAGAAGCAATTATTAACTCACCCTTCATACACGACTCTTTTTGAAAATATCGAAACCCTCTACAATGTGAATGCAGAACTCTTGAATGAATTGAAGCAAGATCCCGAGAATATTGCAGCCGCCTTTTACAAACTAGCACCATTCTTCAAATTGTACTCTGTCTACGCCTATAACTACAAACGAGCCTTATTTTTGCTCCAGGAGATTCAAAATAATGACCCCAAGACTGCAGAGTTTATTGCTAGTCAAGAAACGAGGCCAGAAGTCAGCAATAAACTGTCTTCATTGCTAATTGCCCCGATTCAGAGGGTACCTCGGTACAAATTACTTTTAAAAGAAGTTCTGCGACACACTTCGCCGAAGGAAAAAAACTACAATATTTTACAAGATTCGTTAGTGCAGATAGAAAATGTCGCCGCCCACATAAACTCACTTGTGGAGGAATACGAGGACACGCAGAAATTATTGGAATTGCAAAAACATATCGTCAGTCCGGTGAATTTGGTGAAGCCAGGGAGAAAATTAATCAGGCAAGGACCACTGATGAGAGTTTCGAGACGAGGGAATTCTTCTTTTAGGAGACATTTCGTGCTCCTAAGCGACACTTTACTATATTGCAAAGGAGACCCGGAGCACTCACTCACCGTCTGTTGTCTTCTGCCTCTGAAGAAGTGCAAAGTAGAACGCGTTTTGAGCCATGGACTTTTTCGAGTAGTATGTTTGCAGGAGACTTTATTGTTATATTCAGAGAACGGAGACAGCGAAGAATGGATTCAATCGCTACAAGATTCTGTTAAGAAATTTATTGAGTGCAGACAAACTTTGAGAAAAGAGAGTAGTTCTAGAATTCCACTCAGAGACGTGAATCAATTTCCTTCTGAAAATATACTGCTGAGGAGGTACAAGAGAAAACGATCTGCTGATCAAGAAGAGGCTGTGACGAATCCCACTAAAGTTATTTACATTACTCGGGATGTCGAGACGGACACCTCTTCCGTGGGTCCCTTTAATTGCTTCCCCACCTGCAAAAAGAGGAGGGCTTCAACGCCAGATGATATGACTATGAATGAGAAAATAAAATTATGGATGGACGGTTTGAAGTCACGACAAATAGCTTCTTCCTCTGAGCAGATTCCAAATCCAGGAATATGCTCACTTCCGACGGTTGAAGAAAATCCATCTTCCGGTTATTCCAATGAGGGTTTCAGTAGTTTTACGATAGACGACGAATTTCTTGAATCTTCGAATGCAACCAACTTGGACGCGAGCGAAATTGAATTTGACGTAGAATCTTGTAGGAAAAAGTTTGAGGTGTATTCAGGAACTCCTGCGAGACAAAATGAGCCACGGAATTGGCCATTTCAGAAAATAAGTACCTTCATTTCTACAGTACGCTCGTCTTTGAGGGATTTATTTCATCGAAACTAGGTTTTTTAAATGTACAATAATCGACTTTTTACAGCACTTTTTACGTGATTGTAAAATCAAGATTCAGGGAAAAAGTATAATTTATACTAGTATTTTTTTTATGTAATTATGAAAGTTGTATTATAATAATAAGAAATTTGCTTATTTTATTTCAATTATTCTTTTATTTTATTCTGTACAATTACAATTTTTTAACCTTTTTAGTTTATCATGTAAAAAAGTCAGAATTATTTCAAATATTGTAAAAGTTGTATGAGTTCCCGTTTTTAAATATTTCAAAACTGTAAATTGAACAATTTTATAAGTTTTAATTTTATTTACTTTCAATCAAGTAGTTGAATTTTTAACAAAATTCTCGGCCCAAAAAAAAAAGATTTAAAAAATAGAAAGAATTTTTAATAAAATTCTAGGCTCAACAAAAAAAGATTTAAAAAATAAAAAGATTTTTTAACAAAATAGTTATGTTTTCAATGAAAAATATGAATTGTCAACGATATTCCAACCAAAAAGGATTTTTATTCTAAACCAGAAACAGTTGAATTCAACCAAGAAGACGAATTTTGAAGAAAAGAGTTGAATTTTCAAACGAAAATATGAATTTTCAAACAAAAGTTAATTTTCAAGCAAATAGTTACTTTTGAAATTTCATCAATTTTGGAGGTTTATAATTGAAAACTTTGAATTTTGATCTTCAAAATCATCATCATATAAGAATTTTTATTTCTCAATCTTTAAATTGAAAAATATTGAACTGCAAATGGTTAAAATTGGAGAAGTTTTAATTGTAAATCTTCGAAACTGTAGAACTTTAAATTGTTAATCTTGAAAATTAAAGATTTTTTAATTTTGAGAATTAACAATTAAAAATTATGCAAATTTGAGGTTTCACAATTAAAAATTCTGTAATTTTAATTATTCACATTCGAAATGTCTTCATTTTGGAAGATTTAGAATTGTAAACTTGATTTTTGATCATTAAAACCAACCAAATTTGAGAATTTTTATTTATAGATCTTTAAAATTCAAGAGTTTTTAACTGTAGTTCTTTAAAATTGTAGAGCTTTAAAATGTAAATCCTATAAATTGAAGAGTTTTTAATTTTTACGATTTGCAATAAAAAAACTGTACAAGTTTTAAGATTTACAAATTGAACATTCTGTAATTTTGATGCTTTACTCCAAATTTACATTTTAAATTTCTAATCGTTAAAATTGAAAAACTTTCAATATTAAATCTTCAGAATTGAACCATTCCAAAAATATGTTCTAAAATTACATACCTTTAAAATATAAATTTTGAAAATTAAATAATTTATAATTCTATATTTTCACAATTCAAAAATTTGCTTTCGAAGTGTCTTCAATTTTGAAGATTAGAAATTGAAAACTTGACTTTTTATCTACAAAATTATACAAATTTAAGAATTTTCATTTATGCATGTTTAAAATAAAAGGATTTTCAATTGTAAATATTCAAACTTGAAGAATTTTAAATTGCAAATCGTTAAAATTGAATAACTTTCTACATTAAATTTTCAGAATTCAACTATTTCAAAGAAATATGCTCGAAATATAAATCTTGAAAATTGAATAATTTGTAATTCTTTATGTTCACAATTCAAGAATTTTTAATTTTAAATCTTCAAAATTGCGGAACTTTTGATTTCAAATCTTTAAAATTTAGAGTTTTTAATTTTGAAAATTTACAATTAAAAATTCTGTGATTTTTGTTTATTTACTTTCGAAATTTCTTCAATTTTGAAGACGTAGAATTGAAAACTTGAATTTTGTTCTCTAACATCATTGAAATTTGAGAATTTTTATTTATTCATTTTTAAAATTAAAGAGTTTTCAATTGTAAATTAAACAAGTTGATGAATTTTCTTGCTAGGATAAATACTAAAAGCCGACTAAAATTAAAATTAAATTAAAATGGTTATGGAGCCGATGTGGCTATTTGAATATTTATTTTAATTTATGATTATTAATTATATTTTATATTACTTTGAATTGAAGCATGTATTTTAATTTGATAATTATGCTATTTTTGCTACTCCTTTATAATTTATACCTAGTGACATTTTTGAATTTCGCGCCACTCACAAAGGATATATAGGGGTCTACCATACCGACTGTTACCCATGACAATCATTATCTTAAGTAGAGGGCGCAACAATCGAATTCTCGCAGTTGCGTGCGTGACGTGCCAGTCGAGAAGACGGCCAACGGATTTTGATCCAGGCACAAAATTGTTTAAAAGTTAATTAAAATAAATCAGACGGAGAATTATTGGTGAGATAAATATCAGGTCCAAGGGCCTCACTCTTCAGCGTCTCGAGAAAGCTTGTAAGTCTCAAAACAGTTCTGCCCATTTTGCCCGCATACTTATTTTCCCGGTAAAATTTACTCTTCCTGTTTACAAAATTTGCGATAAATTCTTTGTTTTAAGAATGGCGAGTTCTTATACAAGCGGATTTTATATTCTCAGTTATTACCCGTAATTACTTTTTTTTCTCTCATAAAACTTGAGGAAAATAGGTTTGAGAAGTGATTCATTTAGAGGTTATGTTTGTGAAAAGCTGCTTGATTTCCATATTTCGTGATACTGATAGAAATTCTTTTATTTGTGCGGCTAATCTATCAAACTTTCATTTTTAAAAGTGGCTTTGAAGCATCTATATTAGTTTCTTCTTAAATCTCGTAAATACCGAATTTTGTATTGATTGTGTACACATCATGTATTTCATTCAGAATCTGAAGTTGAAGTAATTTGAATTGAAAATATTCAGATTTGAAATCGTAAAAATTTGTAAGCATACAAAAGCCTATTACATTAATACTGTGTAATTTAATTTAATATTGAACGGATTGGGCTGCACGACCTCAGAAATGTTTTGAATACGAATGTTTTACTTAGATATATATTAAGGTGGTCCAAAAAAAATCTTAATTTTTGGTCTTAAATGGCACCCTGACAAAGTGTTTTTTTTTTTTGCTGTCAAAAAGCCCCCCGATTTTCGGCAGAATTTAAGACATATATATATTTTGTTGTTGTTGAAGTAATCATTATTTGTGTATTTTCACTTGAACATGTGGACAGTATACTCCGCTTTTTTACCTGTTTTCAAGAAACTTCCACGATTTCTCGATTTTGTTTGCTTAAATGCGAATTAAATTAATAAAACCCAATAAGAAAATGTAACTATTTTTGTTTGAAAGTTCATTATTTTCAATTAAAAAGTCTATTATTATATTTTTGGTTCCGTATTCATCTCCTTTGGTTAAGAATTTAATTATTTTGTTGAAAACTCATATTATTTGGTCGAAAATTTAACTGTATTTATGAAATATTTATCTTTTTATAGAAAATTCGTCCTTTTTATATTGAAAATTCATCTTGTAGTGGATTAGTAATCTTTTTTCGTTTTGTTTGAAAATTAATTATTTTTAATTGATCCTTTTTAGTTAAAAATGCAACTCTCTTGTCGAAATTTCGTTCTTTGTTGTTGAATTAAATTGTTTTTTATTTAAAATTATTGTTATTCAATATTTGTTGGTTTAAAATTAACTTTTCCAACTGAAAATTTGAGATTTCTATTTTTGCATGAAAATTCGTTTCTTTTCTGTAAAAAAATTAATCATATTGGTAGAAAATTCGTTTTTTGGGGTTGCAAATTAATATTTTTTTAGTTGAAAATTTTAGTGTTTTGTAGAAAACTGGTCTTTTCCGCTTCAACATTCGTTTTTTGGTAGAAAATTAATCATCTTGGTTGAAAGTTTGTCTCTTAGGGTTGAAAATTAACGTTTTTTTTTTAAATTAATATAGCTGGGTTGAAAATTCTAGTATTTTGTAGAAAAATAATTTTTCTTACAGAACTAACAAATCTTTTTTGATCAAAAATTCAACTGTCTTGTTGAACATTCGTCTTTTTGAATAGAAAATTCGTCCTTTTGGATTGAAAATTCTTCTACGGTAGAAAAGTCATATTTTCTAGTTAGAAGTTATAGATTTCTTTTTATAATGTTCACTTCTTTTGGTTGAAAATTTTAATATTTTGTTGAAAATTCATATTTTTCGTTTGAGTATTCAACCGTTTCGTAGAAAATTTGCTTTTTTTGTTTGAAAATTCCATAATTTGGTTGAAATTTTTCTTCTTTCTTGACTGAGAAATCTTTCTTATTTGGAAATTTGTCTTTTTGGTGTGAAAATTCCTTTCTTTTGGTAGAAATTCCATGTTTTTCAGTTAAGTTGAGAATGCATAGATATTGGTAGTAAATTCAACTGTTTGGTTGAAAGTTGAACTACTTTGTTAGAAGCTATTATTATTATTTTTTTGAAGATTCATTTTGTTTGAAATTTCATCTCTTTGGTTATGAATTTCACTGTTTTGTTGAAAATTCGTTTATTTTTATTTGAAAAATCGTCTTTTTTGTACAAGATTTGTGTTTTTGGTTGAACTAAACTGTTTTTTATTTAAAAGTAAAATCTTTTTTAGTTCAACTATCAACTGTTACATTTTTTATTCAGAATGCATAGATATTGGTAGAAAATTCAGCTATTTGGTTGAAACTTGAACTACTTTGTTAAAAGTTATTATTATTTTTTTTTTTTAATATTCATTTTATTTGAAATTTCATCTCTTTGGTTATAAATTTCACTCTTTAGTTGAAAATTCGTTATTTTTTGGTTGAAAAATCGTCTTTTTTGTACAAGATTTGTGTTTTTGGTTGAACTAAACTGTTTTTTATTTAAAAGTAAAATCTTTTTTAGTTCAACTATCACCTGTTACATTTTTTATTCAGAATGCATAGATATTGGTAGAAAATTCAGCTATTTGGTTGCAAGTTGAACTACTTTGTTAAAAGTTTTTTTTTTTCTTTAAGATTAATTTTATTGGAAATTTCATCTCTGGTAATAAATTTCACTGTTTTGTTGAAAATTCGTTATTTTTTGGTTGAAAATTAATTTTTCCAACTAAAAATTGAATGATTCCATTTTTGGTTGAAAATTCGTGTTTTAGGGTTGAAAATTAACGTTTTTGATTTAAATTAAAAATTATTTTTTGGTTGGCTTATTAATTATTTCATTTTTCGTTGAGGATATATCTTTTTTGGTCTAAAATTAAAGGTATAAAGTTCATTCTTTTTAAGTGAAAAGTCTACTATTATATCTTTGGTTTAGAATTCATCTCTTTTGGTTGAACATTTAATTATTCTGTTACAAAATCATATTTTTCGGTTGAATATTCAACTGTTCTGTACATAATTCGCTTTTTTGTCTTGTAAATTCCACTATTAGGTTGCATTTTTTTCTTTCCTGACTGAAAAATCTTTCTTAGTTGCAAATTTGTCTTTTTAGTTCGAAGATTCATTTCTTTTGGTTAAAAATGCAAATGTTTGGTTGAAAAAAATTCTGTTTTGTTTGAAGATTTGTCTGTTTGGTTGAATTCAACTGTTTTTGAATTAAAATTGAAATATTTTTGATTGAAGTATCAAATATTACAGTTTTCGTCGAGAATTTATCTTTATTGTTTGAAAATTTAACTACTTGGTTGAAAGTTGACCAACTTGGTTAATAATTCTTTTTTTTAAGATTCATCTCCTTGATTGAAACTTAATTTTTCAACTGAAAAATTATCTGTTCCATCTTTGGTTAAAAATTGATCTTTTTAGTTGAAAATTCATCTTTTTGGGTAAAAAATTATTCTTCTTGTTTGAAAAATCCTCTTTTTGAGTTGATAATTGAAATGTTTAACTAGAAAATTCAACTATATGGTTGGAAACTCAACTTTGTGTTAAAAATTTGTCTCTTTTGCTTCAAAGTTTAACTAATTGGTTCAAAAATTAACTTTTTCGTTAAAAATTCATCCTTCGGGTTTGAAAGTGAATTGTTTTCTAAAAAATTCGACATTTAAGCTTGAGAACTCAACTGTTTTGTAGAAAATTAGGGTTTTTGCTTAAAATTTCAACAATTTGGTAGAGAATTTAGACATTTGGTCCAAAACTTTTTTGTTGAAAATTCGTCTCTTTTGCTTGAAATTGCAACATTTTGGTTGTAAATGCAACTGTTTGGTTGATAATTTTTTTTTCTTCGAAAATTGAAGTATTTGGTTGAAAATTAATATTTCTGTTGATAATTATTCATCTTTTTGGATTTAAGACAATTGTTTTATAAAAAAATTCGACTTTTAAAAAATACGTCTTTTTACTTGAAGTTTCAACAATTTTGTAGAAAAATGATCTGTTTGGGTGAATATTCCACTATTTGGTTAAAAATTCCACTTTTTTGTTGTAAATGCAAATGTTTGTTTCAACATTATTTTTTTTTGTATAGGAAATTCAACTTTTTGTTAAAATGTTTTTTTTTTGTTGAAAGTTTAACTGTTTGGTTGTAAATATTTGGACTTGAAATTTTAGGAATATGTTACGCATGCACATCAATTGGAAGTAAAAGAATTTATTCTCCTATTTTCGTGAAAAATCACCCTATTTCCCTCGTTTTGAAAGCATTCTGGCCTGTGAAGTCTGATCTAATTATTCAGTTGTAAAATTTCAGTTATTTATTTTCAGGCTTCATAAACTACAATCATGTTTGGCCAGACAGGGTTCGGTGCAAGTGCCACACCCGTCTTCGGTGCCAATACCTCTCTCTTCAACACAAAACCAGCAGGCACGACACCCGGAGGTTTATTCGGAAATACTGCAACAGCATCAGCATTCGGCCAGCCTGCAACAACACAGTCTTCCTTCGGAGCTTTTGGCAATACTAATACAAATGCGAATCTCTTTGGAGCCCAGCCAACAGCAAGCACGAATCTATTCGGAACTACAACCGTCACACCAGCTTTTGGGCAAGCTAATAAACCAGCCGGTTTTGGTTTTGGTGCAGCCACCAATACCGGCCTTTTCGGACAGGCACAACAGACGCCCCAGCAAACGACGCCTTTCGGCCAAGCTAATAAACCAGCTGGGTTTGGCTTTGGCGCAACCACCAACACAAGTCTCTTCGGACAACCCCAACAAGCTCCTCAACAAACGACGCCTTTCGGCCAAGCCAATACTTCAGCAAATACAAGCCTCTTTGGATCAACCCCAGGGTTCGGAGCTACGAACAATGCAGCTGGTATGACTGGAACTTATGTCAAGTTCGCTCCAGTTACTGGAACCGATTCGATGATGAAGAATGGAGTCACCCAGAGCATTTCAACGAGGCATCATTGCATAACTTGCATGAAGGAGTACGAGGGGAAATCACTGGAAGAGCTGCGTCTCGAAGATTATAATGCGGGTCGAAAAGGAGGAGCACAGGGTATTATTTTGTTCATAATGTATTTTTTCAGGATGGCCGCAGGTCTGGGAAAACCTGGAAGTCAGGGAAGAGTCAGGGCATTTTCTTATCAGGGAAAGTCAGGGGGTTCGAGCAAAAGTTGTAGCAGTCCGGTAATTTCTGTAAGAAGCATCTTGAGTAATTGTCAAGAATAATCAGAGGTGCAGACAATCACTTCCAGTCACCTTATTCTGAAATTAATTTTTAGTAACTTTTCTTTCAATAAATTAAAACAGAGAACTTGAGGTTAACCACTAGTGATTTCAGGTCTGTACTTATTTCTGAATTTTCTTGAATTATTTAGAAATATTTCAAGGTATCTTAAAAGACTCCAAGAAATTTTTAATATATTTCAAGGGATTTTAAATATTTTAAGGTATTTAAAAAAGGTCAATGAATTTTTAAGAGCTTTAAAAAGTTTCCGGGCATTTCAAAAGATTCAAAAAAAATTCAGGTATTTCAAAAGATTCGAAAAAAAATTTCAATAGGTATCAATAATATGAAGTGATTAAAAAGGATTTCAGAGTATTTACAATATTTCAGGGTATTTTAGAAGATTCCAAAGAATTTGTAGTTGATTTCAATAATTTGAAAGAATTCCAAAATATTTTAGGGTATTTTCAATCATTTGAAGGAATTTTCAAGAGCTTCAAAAAGTTTCAATGAATTTAGAAAGATTTCAAAGAATTTGAAATATTTTAGGGTATTTTAAAAGATTCCAAGGAATTTTGAATAGATTTCAATCATTTGAAGGGGTCTCAAAGGATTTGTAAGATTTTAGAGTTGTTTTAAAATGCTAAGGAATTTTTAAAAGCTTTAAAAAATTTGCAGAGATTTCAAAGGATTTTAGGTTTTTTTAAAAGATGCCAAGGAATTTTGAATAGTTTTCAATATTTTGAAGAGATACCAAAGCATTTTAAACATTTTAGGGTATTTCAAAGAAATCCAGGGAAATTTCAAGAGCTTTAAAAGGTTTTTGTGGATTTAGAAAGATTTTAAAGGATTTGCAAAGATTTCAAAGGATCTGAAAGATTTTAGGGTATTTTATAAAATTCCAAAGAATTTTGAATAGATTTCAATAATTTGAAGGGATTCCAAAGGGTTTTAAATGTTTGAGGGTATTTGACAAATTTCCAAAGAATTTTTAAGAGCTTTAAAAACTGTTAAAGCATTTCAAAAGGTACTAATGGATTTGAAATATCTTAGGATATTTTTAATTTATTTTAATAGCTAATAATTTCCAAATATTTCAAGGGGTTACCAAAGCTTTTAAAGATTTTAGGATATTTAAAAATATTCCACGAAAATTTTCTATAATTTTAAGGGATTTCAAAGAATTTTAAAGATGTTAGGGTATTTTTCAAAATTTTAAAGAATTTTTGAAAGCTTTAAAAAATTTCAAGGAATTTCAAAAGATTTTAGGGCATTTTTAAGAATTTAAAAAATTTTCAAGACATTTCAAAATATTTTAGGGTATTTAAAAAAATTCCAAGAAATGTTTAGCAACTTTAAAAAGCTTCAAGGGATTTAAAAAGTTTTTAAAGGGTTTGGAATATCTTAGGGTATTTTTAATTGATTTCAATTATGAATAATTTCAGATTTCCAAATATTTTAAGGGCTTACGAAAGATTTTAAGATATGTTAAAATATTCAAAGGAATTTTCAATTAATTTCTATCATTTGCAGGGAGTTTAACAAATTTTAAATATTAGGGTATTTTTTTAAATTTAAAATAATTTTCAAGAGTTTTTATAAATGTAAAGTGATTTCAAAATATTTTAGGGTATTTAAAACCAATTTCAAGAAATTTTTAGCAGCTTTACAATGCTTTAAGTGATTCAAAAAGTTTGTAAAGGTTTGGAATATCTTAGGGTATTTTAAATTGATTTCAATAAATAATAATTTCAAAGCTTTCCAAATATTTTAACAATTACCAATTTTTTAAAATTTCAAGGCATTTTTAAGAATTAAACAAATTTTAAAGGCATTTCAAAATATTTTAGGGTATTTAAAAAAAATCCAAGACATTTTTAGGAACTTTAGAATGTTTCAAGGTATTTAAAAAGTTTTTAAAGGATTTGGAATATCTCATGGTATTTTTAATTGATTCTGCAGGATGTTTAAAGATTTTAGTACAATTAAAAAAATTTCAAGGTGTTTTCAAGAATTCAAACAATTTTCAAGGCATTTCAAAGTAAGTTAGAGTATTTGAAAAAAATCAAAGAAATTTTTAGCAGCTTCAAAATGTTTCAAGTGCTTTAAGAAGTTTTTAAAGGATTTGGAATATATTAGGGTATTTTAAATTGTTTTCAATAAATAATAATTTCAAAGATTTCCAAATATTTTAAGGAATTACCAAAGATTTAAAAAATTGTAGGATATTTAAAAATATTCCAAGGAATTTTCAATTGATTTCAATAATTTGAAGAGATTCCAAAGAATTGTAAAGATTTTAAGGGATTTTTTAAAATTTCAAGGCATTTTTAAGAATTAAACCAATTTTAAAGGCATTTCAAAATATTTTAGGGTATTAAAAAAAATGCCAAGACATTTTTAGGAACTTTATAAAGTTTCAAGGGATTTAAAAAGTTTTTAAAAGATTTGGAATATCTTAGGGTATTTTTAATCGATTTTAATAATTGATAGTGATTCTGAAGGATTTTTAAAGATTTTAGTACAATTTAAAAAATTGCAAGGTGTTTTCCAAAATTCAAACAGTATTCAAGGCAGTTAAAATATTTTATAGTATTTAAAAAAATTCTAAGAAATTAGTAGGAGCTTTAAAAAGTTTCAAGTTATTTAAAAATATTTTATGCAAAACCGGACGGTTTTCGTACCTTTCTGTGCGCGTTTGTGGGACGCGAAGTTCTCGTTTGTCGGAGGGGGTATTTTTCCGGCCACGGCCGTAAAAGTATACTTTTACGGAGTGCGCGCATGCGCTTTTGGTCCAAAGCGGCGACACTCCTGGCTCTCTCTTCTGACGCATGCGTGGTACATATCACAAATGTTTGTAGACTGTGCAATACAAATGAACAGAGCATGCCGGCTGGCAACACGCAGCAACACGTGGGTCCGCGAGTCTTTCGTTAACCGATAGATAACAATTGTGTCGCGATGGCAAAGATTTTATTTGACTAACTAAAACTAAAATGAACATAACCGCACACGCCTATAATAAGACTAGTATGAAGCTCACGTGCAACATTTAATGTTATGTTTAATTTTAGTTATAGTTATTCAAAATGATTGTTGTATTTTTCCTTACGGGGGGCTTCGCCCCCCGAACCCCCCACGGGGGCTCCGCCCCTCGGTCCCGCCGGGGCTCCGCCCCGGACCCCATCACCCCCACCCCCATTAAAACTTCACACTCAATGCCCTCTCGCATACTAAAACTATATCGGTTTTGCATAAAATATCGTGTGTCACTCCGCAGCAAATCTTTGACGACCTCGCCCGCTGTTTGCAGTACTCGGCTATGCGCGCGCATGTACGCCTCGTACAGCAAACATCGGCCTCGGACGTCAAAGACGCGGTTTGCTGAGTCGTAACACAATATACTATTAAAGGACTTTGAATATTTTAGAGTGATTGTTGTTATAAGATTTCAGGAAATACCGTAGAAGTTTACAAGATTTTATAATATATTTCAATGGATTTCAAAGAATTTATTCACCAGAAGTAAGGGATTTCTTATTGTTTCAAAGATTGGAAGATATTTTCAAATATTTTTGGCAATTAATTTGAATTAATTTATAATTTACCCTGAATTCTTATTAATTTATCCTAAATTCTTCTAAATTCACTCAGTTCTACTTAATTAATTTTATTTTTTGTTTGATTCTTCCTGAAGTATTTTAAACTCTACTTGAATTCTTAGACATTTGATTGAATTCTTTTAAATTTCCTTGAATTTTTCTAAACTCATTTCAAACTTATTGAATTCAATGCATTTTCTTTATATTTTTGAATTTTTTTCAATTCACTTGATTTTTTTCATCAGGAATTTTTATGAATTTCTTCGAATTCTTATGAACTTCCTTAATTTCCTCTAAATTCACTCAAATTTTACTGAAATCAATAGAAGTTTCTGGATTTTTTGATTTTTTTCCTATTTATTTGAATTCTTTCGATTTTAAAACTTGAATTGTTTTAAAGTATTATGAATTTATCTTGAATTCTTTAAGATTCGCCTGGATTCTTTATAAATTCCATCGAATTCGTTTGAATTCTATTAAATGTAAAAAAAGTAGTCGCATTATTAATGCACATTAGCCACTTATTGGGTTAGAAGTTAGTCACTTGTTGTCATCTTTTCGGTTTAAATAGACGGCTTTTTCACTTTCTTAATGTAAATCAGGCTGTGGAAGTCCTGAGACTTAACCAGCGTTAAGTCAGGGAATTTTGAAAATTAAGTTTTGCGGCCATCCTGTTTTTAATTATAATTTGCTAAACACAATACAATTTAAAAAAATGTTTCTATTCAGGTCAAACAACAACGGGACTGTTTGGTGCAGCACCACAGGCCTCACCTTTTGGAAGCGCAGCTCCAGGCGCAAACCCTGCAACTTCCACTTTCGGTTCGATAGGTGGAGGATTTGGAGTCACGAGCCAACCAGGAGGTACCGGACTATTCAACAAGCCAATAACCGGTTTTGGCGCGCCAGCGACAACGACCAGCTCCTTTGCTTTCAATTCTACTCCCTCTAACAACCTATTTGGTGCCAGTACACAAGCAAAACCATTTGGAGCAGCTGCCCCAGCTCCTCTTTTCTCCACGACCAGCACTGCTCCAACCGCTACAGGATTCGGAACGACTCAAACCGCCGGCTTCGGAGCATTCGGAGCCGCACAACCAAATCAGAGCATCGGACTCTTTAATCAGAACAAGTCAGCCTTCACACTTCCTGCTTCGTCGGCAAGCACTGGGTTCGGAGGATTCGGTCAAACCACGACGACAAACACTGGAACGAATTTATTCGGTGCTAAACCCGCGGGAACAACAGGATTTGGAACGACCTCTGCTTTTGGTGCAGCTCCAGCTCCTGCCTTTGGTACCAACATGGGTTTTGGTGCAGCCCAAAATACGAATACGTCCTTGTTCAACAATTCGTTTAAACCAGCAGGACAAACCACAGGCTTCAGTTTCGGAAATACTGGAGCGACGACCGCACTTGGTGCGAATCCTGGCTTGAATCTGGGTGGAGGAACTTCGCTTTTTAATCAGCAAAAACCGGGAGGCTTGTTTGGATCAACAGGAGCTGGGACAGGGTTTAACAACACTGGTGCTTTTGGTGCCTCGACCGGATTTGGTACCGGTGGTAGTGCATTGCCATCATTCGGAACTAATCTTATGGGTGGAATGGGAACAAATCAAGTTCAGCCAAATGCCAATTCCGTTCCAGTACATCAGCAGATTTTGGCTTTGGTATCAGCGCCTTTCGGCGATTCTCCTCTTCTCAAAAATCTTTTACCAGCTTCCGGAAAAACTGAAGAGCTTCTGAAACCTATGAATCCGACAAATAGGTCGCTGAACAGTCCTCAGTACAAAGTTACACCGAATAATAATTCTCCAAAAATCAAAGCGAGAGTTGTCACGTCTGGTCACATGTCCAAGAAATCTTTATTTGAGGGCCTTGAAGAAGAAGATCCTGCTTTACTGGAAGCCTTTCAACCACGTCCAAATGCCAAACGATTGGTTCTGCGTCCGAAGACAGTGACAAGTATTTCTCCTTCATCACCGCGCGAGAATACAAACATAAATACCAGCAATATTGATAATAGAGAGTTGACGAGTCCCAGAAATGAAGAACCTAGAACGGAATCCAGCACCAGAACTGAAGTCACCAATAAAGAAAATGAAATCCAGGAAACGAATCGTCGCTTGTCAAGCGACAGAAGATCCTCGACTTCCTGGTTGAAATCAACGATTCCGAGAAAAAAGACCACGGACGAGGACTTTGATGGCCAACAATCACCCTTCCGAGGGTCAGATGTTCCTTCAGAAGGCCTGGATAATACTGTCGTGGAATTGAGACCCAATAGTGGACCCCAGAAACAGTTTCTCTCGCTCTTTGCTCAGAGTAATTCGTTCAATTCTTCTCTGAATCCAGATAAGAGTACTTCCGATTCGATTATAGAACGGGATTCAGATTCAGGGCAGGAGTTAGATGAAACTCCAGTTTCTCCTCTCCAATCCGCAAACGTTCCAAGATTATCTAAAGTGAAATTACAGAGAGTAGGTTACTACACGATACCTTCTCTTGAAAAACTCGATGACTACGTTTGCGGAGAGACTTGTGTCGTTCCTAATTTCACAGTCGGAAGAAAGGGTTATGGCAATGTCTACTTCCCTGATTCGTTCGATGTTTACGGACTGAATTTGGATGAAATTGTTCACTTCAGACACAAAGAGGTGATTATCTACCCAGATGACGAGAAAAAACCTCCAGTCGGTCAAGGCTTGAATCGAAAAGCTCAGGTGACTCTCGACCGAGTCTGGCCTCATGATAAATCACGGCATGAACCAATCACTGATCCACATCGTCTACAGGAAATGAATTACGAGGTAAAATTGAGACAAGTCTCTGCTAAGCATGATACTCGTTTTCTCGAATATAGACCCGAAACTGGATCCTGGGTTTTCAAAGTCGACCATTTCTCCAAGTATGGTTTGAGCGACTCTGACGACGAGGACGAGGGTAATGAGGTCGAGATGAGTGACTCTAAGGCCAACGAAGAAAAACAACGAAAAAAGCTATTAAAAACGAAACCTAGAAGAAAGTCGCAGTCAGAAACAACGAAACCAGAAGGGAAAACTGAAGCCAAACAAGGACAACTTTCTGAATTGCAAAGTTCTTTGAACGACTCGATAAATTCTACACATTTGATACAGTCTGAATTCACGTTCGATAGATCTAGCGATTGTTTGTACAATTTTAAAGAAGATTCTTCCGCTGCAGCAAGAGACTGCAGATTCGAAAAGCAGTCAGCGCTGAGTCCCACATCCATGTACGCTCGGATCATCGGCACTGATAGTCACAAATTGCAACTGATGAAAGCCGATTTATTCGACTCGAATGGAGCCGATGGCGGTGATGATTACATGTTTGAGGATATGCCTCGAATTCGTGATAAAAGTCGAGACTTTGGAGGCGACAAACTTACCGTCGATTATCACAAAACCGTGATGGAACAGATTCCCATGCTCCGTTCCAATCTGACCATACAAGGCTCTTACACTAATGATTCAAGACTTCAGGAAACCAAGGAAGTTAAACCGAAACAGCAGGTGGAACAAGTTCCTTCCGCGAAACCTGCAGTCTTGAGTAAAGTTCTTCCAGCTCCAATCGTCCGACCAAAGACAGTGGTTCTTAAATCTAGAACTGAGTTGATTCCTTTCAAGGATTCTATAATCAGCAGGCTACGTTCTAGATGCATAGCTGACGCCGGAATCCAGATGGGCAGAATGTTTAAGCCTAGTTGGGGTCCGGGATTGACTCTGATTTCTTTGAGTACTCAGGAACAAGCAGCGAACATTCCTCTGAGAAATAGTGTGACTCAACTAGGATCCTACATCTCTGGTCGCTTCCTGGATGACATGACCTCGACGAGCATTGTGCAGAGACTTCAAATCCTAGGAGGCAGTGGTGTGGAGCCCGATTATTTAATAAGATTCAAGGAAAGCGTCGAAGGACACCTCAGAGTGCAACTAGAACACTGCGTCTTGGGACAGGAAGGTGATTGTCCAGCCGTCGCAGCAGCAACTGGAGACTCAGGAATTGCTGCCTTGCATGCGCACTGCAACCTGGCTCAAGAATTTGCAAATCAGTTGGAGTCGAGCCATTCAGGAACGGATAGCCAATCAGTATTTGAGAGTCAAATGGAGGCCGATAAGATGGCCAAGTATTCAAGCGATGTTTGGCGATTGTGCGTTGCACTTTGGGGAAATCTTCCAGATATTGAGAAAGGGGATGATAAGGAGGATCATAAAAGTGTGATGGTGAGAAAAGAGGCTCTCAGTGATTGGCTGAAGAGCGTGGTAGAAAAAATCGTTCGAGACAATCTTTCTGAATTAAACTCTGAAGATCAGATCATGTTTGAACTTCTCTCGGCCAATAAATTAGACGACGCTTGTGCTTTAGCAAGAAAAGTGGTGGGAGATCATTGTTTGGCCTTGCTGATGTCTCAATTGGGTGGTGCGACTTCTGTCAGAGAATTGATTAAACAACAACTAGCCCTCTGGCAGGAAACTGATGTTGATGGAGACTTATCAATTTATCGATTGAAATTGTTCATGATCGTGGCTGGAGAGCCTCTGATTTGCAGTAAACAAGGGACGATTAATGTCTGCGAAAATCTGGATTGGAAGAGAGCCCTAGCTTTGCATCTGTGGTACTTGTCGCAACCAACCTCTTCCATCACTGATGTCTTGGAACTTTATGAAGGGTCATTTAATACCGAATCCGATGAAGTTTATGCAGTAGAGCCTCGACCCGAGTACTTTCAAGAGGATTATCATGCGGAAATCAGCAATAAAAAGCCTATTTATGACCTGTGTTTCCATCTTTTGAAACTTTATTGTACGGGTAATCATCCACTCGAGGAGGTTTTGAATCCTCTTACTCACACGGCTGATCCCTTGGATTATAGACTCAGTTGGCTGACTCAGCAAATGTTGGTTGCTTTGGGCTATTCGCATCTTTCGGATTACGTGGCTGCTCTCACTCATGCTAATTTTGCTGCTCAGTTGGAAACCTACGACTTGTGGCATTGGGCAATTTTTGTTGTGCTCCATCTGCAAGATTCGGGGAGGAGAAGAAGCGCTGTCTTGGATTTATTGGCGAGGCATGTGGAGTTGGATGAGAGTGAAAACTATGTCAAGAGAGAGAATTTCTTGAGAGAGGAACTTGGAATTCCATCGATCTGGATCAATCAGGCTAAGGCTGTCAAGGCTTGTGCCTATAAAAGGTACTTTTCTGGTAGTTTTCTTCTAAAAAGAAAACGAGTACATTTGAAAGGAAGTAATTGATTTGAATAATTATATAGACTTCACACTCTTTCCCCTAACTGCGAATTGAATTAATAGAACCCAACAAGAAATTCCAACTATTTTTGGTTAAAAGTGAATTCCTTTTGGATGTAAAGTCTACTATTACATTTTTGGTTCCAAATTCATCTCGTTTGTTTATAAATTCTATTTGTTTGAAAATTTATTACTTTTGTTGAAAATTCAACTATTTTGATAAAAACTCATCTTTTTTGGTCGAAAATTCAACTGTTATGTTGAAAAATCGACTTTTGGTGTTGAAACTCAACTTTTTTTGGTAGAAATTAAAACTTCTCTGTTTAAAAATGCAACTGTTTGATTGAAAATTAAGTTTTTTTGGTTCAGGATTCAACAGTTTTGTTGAAAATTCGTATTTTTTGGTTTAATTCAATTGTTCTTTTATTTAAATCAAAATCTTTCTAGGTTAAAATATTTAGGAATTTTTAGGAGCTTTAAAAAGTTTCAAGGGATTACCAAAAATTTTAAAGATTTTAAGATATTTAAAAATACTCCAAGGAATTTTCAATTGATTTCAATAATTTGAAGGGAGTTTTGGAGATTCATAATTTTAGTTGAATATTTATCACTTTGGTTGAAAAATTGTTGTTTTTCGCTAAAATTAATTTTTTAACTGTTACGTTTTTAGTTGCAAATTTATCATTTTGGTTTGAAAATTCAACTACTTGGTTGATAGTTGAACTAGTTTGGTTGAAAATTTAACTAATTTATTTTTAAAAAAATTTTGTTTTGTTTTGATAATTAATTTTTCTAACAAACTGAGAATGTAACTTCCATTTTTTGTTGAAAATTGATTTTTTCTAGTTGAAATTTCATCTCTGGTTGAAAATTCATGTGTTCTGTTGAAAATTCGTCTTTATCGATGGAAAATTAATCTTCTTGGTTGAAAATTCATCCTTTTTGGTTGAAAATGCAACTGTTTGGTTGAAAATTCGTCTTTTTTGGTTGAATTCAACTGTTTTTTATTTAAAATTAAAAGCTTTTTTTGCTTGAAATATCAACTATTTGGTTGAAAGTTTAACTATTTTCTAACAAATTCATTTTTTGGTTGAAGATTCATAATTTTTGATGCAAATTCAACTGTTTTGTAGACAATTCGTCTTTTTGGCTTGAAAAATAAATTAATTGGGTAAAAATTCCATTACTTTATTGAAATTTCGTCTTTTTTGGTTTAATTCAATTGTTCTTTTATTTAAATCAAAATCTTTCTTGGTTAAAACATTTAGGAATTTTTAGGAGCTTTAAAAAGTTTCAAGGGATTACCAAAAATTTTAATGATTTTAAGATATTTAAAAATATTCCAAGGAATTTTCAATTGATTTCAATAATTTGAAGAGAGTTTTGGAGATTCATAATTTTAGTAGAATATTTATCACTTTGGTTGAAAATTTGTTGTTCATTTTCGGTGAAATTAATTTTTTAACTTTTACATTTTTAGTTGCAAAATCATTTTGGTTTGAAAATTCAACTACTTGGTTGATAGTTGAACTAGTTTGGTTGAAAATGTAACTAATTTATTTTTTTAAAATGTTGTTTTGTTTTGAGAATTGATTTTTCTAACAAACTGAGAATGTAACTTCCATTTTTTGTTAAAAATTGATCTTTTCTAGTTGAAATTTCATCTCTGGTTGAAAATTCATGTGTTCTGTTGAAAATTCGTCTTCATCGATAGAAAATTAATCTTCTTGGTTGAAAATTCATCCTTTTTGGTTGAAAATGCAACTGTTTGGTTGCAAATTCGACTTTTTTGGTTGAATTCAACTGTTTTTTATTTCAAATTAAAAGCTTTTTTGCTTGAAATATCAACTATTTGGTTGAAAGTTGAACTATTTTATAACAAATTCATTTTTTGGTTGAAGATTCATAATTTTTGTTGCAGAATTCAACTGTTTTGTAGAAAACTCGTCTTTTTGGCTTGAAAAATCAATTATTTGGTTAAAAATTCCTGTATTTTATTGAAATTTCGTCTTTTTTGGAAAAACTTAATGTTTTTGGTTGAAAATCCATTCTTTTTGGTTAAAAATGCAATGTTGGTTAAAGATTCATAATTTTGGATGAAAATTCAACTATTTGGTTGAAACTTCATGTATATATTTTGTTGAAAATTCGTCTTTTTGGTAAAAAATTAATCTTCTCGATTGCAAATTCATCAACTATTTATTTGAAATTTTTTTCTTTCTTGAGTGAAAAACCTTTCTTTGTTAAAAATTTACCTCTTCTGTTGGAAATTCGTCTTTTTGGCTTGAAAAATCATGTCTTTCGTAGAAAATTCGCCTTTTAGGTAAAAAATTAATTTTGTTAGTGAAAAACTGGTATTTTTGATTGAAAATGTAACTGCTTGGTTGAAAATTTAACTATTTTGTTGAAAATCCCCTTTTTTTGGTTGAAAATTCCTATTTTGGTCTCAAAATTTAACTATTCCATTTTTTTTGTTGAAAATGTATCATTTATAAGTTGACAATTCAAGTAATTGGTTAAAAATTAATGTATTTTGTTGAAAATTCGTCTTTTTGGGTAGAAAATTCAACTGTTTCGTTGAACATTCATCTTTTTAAGTAGAAATTTCATCTTTTTGGTGGAAAAATCATCTTTCTTGGTAAACGTTTAATAATTGAAAATGGACTTTTTGTTGAAAATTCATCTTGTTTCGGTTGAAAGTTTAACTGTCTTCTAAAAAATTCGTCTTTTTGGCTTGAAAATGCAAATGGTTTTGGTTGAAAATTCATCTTTATTGCTTGAAAACTCAACTATTCACCTGTTTTGTTGAAAATTCGTCCTTTTGGGTTGAAAATTCATCTTTCTTGGTTAACAATTAATTTTTTTTGAAAATTCATTTTTCTTTTAAAAAATTCGTATTTTTGGCTTGAAAATTGAACTATTTGGTTAAAAGTTCATCTTTTTTCGTAAAAATTCGTCTTTTTTTAAGTTCAACTATTTGGTTGTAAATACAACTGTTTGGTTCAAAATTAATTTTTATTTAAATTCAACTATTTAGTTGAAAATTCTTATTTCTTCATTGAAAATTAACTTTCTAAAATTTATCTTTTCGGGGTTCAAACTGAAATGTTTTCTGAAAAAGTCGATTTTTTAGTTTGAAAATTCTTTTGTTGAAAATTTGTATCTCTTGATAGAAAATCTTTTTTGATTGAAAATTCAACTATTATGTTGAAAATGCAATATATTTCGATTTGAAATCTTAGGAATTTCAATCGTTTCATATTGAATTCAATATGGTATCTACATTCATTTTATTTACAAAAATTTATTTCCCTATTTTCGAGAAAAATCACCCTTTTCCCCCTGTTTTGTTAAAATTTTCAGATCTGAAGTCTGTATTAATTATATATTTTTTTTATTTTTAAAGGTATGGAGAAGCAGCTTGGTACCTAACTAAAGCTGAACAGTGGAACAGAGCCCATGAAGTTATCATCGAGAACCTCGCCGCAGACGCCATCATTAACGGTAAATATAATTTAACTAATTTAATTAATAATTAATTGCAAATCCTTAGTTTACAACACAAGATTTTATAACAAAAATTTAAAAGAAAGAAAGAATATAATCTGAATTCGAAATGTTTTTTACAGAAAACTATGATTATCTTAAATCTCTTCTAACACCATTGATGCAAGAAGAAAGCCACAACATGATCAGTGGTTGGGCACATCAAGGTCAACTTTTGTGGGACTACATAGAGGTCACTTCTGAAATAAAATCTCTACTCCAATCTCCAGATTGTACCGGAATCGGTTACAAACTAGAACTTCTGCAGCCCCAATTAACGTCACTTTGTTCGAAGATAAATCTCTTTCCATGTCCTACCGCAAAACACAGGTACTTTCGTTTTTATTTTATTAATTTTAAGATCAGGGCCTAAAATATTTCAAACTTGGGAGTCTTCATGAAAATAGGTGAACAAATTCTTTGAAATAAAGTTAATGTGGGTATTATATTAAATTCAATTGGAAACTCTTTGAATTCCCTAACATTCCAATCAACAAAAATATTGAATTTTCAAGAAAAATACTGAATTTTCAACAAAATTAATCAATTTTTAACGAAACAGTCGAATTTTTAAACAAGAAGATTAATTTTCTATCAAATAATTTAATTTTTAACTAAAAAGATAAATTTTGAACGAACAAATGGAATTTAGCAAATTGTCAGTTAAAAAAATTAATTTTCAACCAAAAAAGATAAGTTTTCAACGAAAAATATAATAGTTAATATTTCAGCCAAAAAAGATTTAAATCAATGCAACCAAAAGACGAGATTTCGACAAAATAGTTGAATCCTTACCTAAAACATATCAATTTTTAACCTGACAGTTTCATGTTTAACCAAAAAGGATTAATTTTTACACAAAAAGTGAAGTTTCAAATCAAGAAGACGAATTTTTAAACAAGAAACATTTTTCAATTAAGGAAGAGACATAATTGCATCCAAACTGTTGAATTTTCAATAAGAAATATTTACTTTTCAATAAAATAATTAATTTTCAACCAATAAGTCGAATTTTCAAACAAGAATAATTTTCTACCAAATAATTTAATTTTCAACTTAAAAAATCAGTATTCAACCATCAAATGAAATAATTAAATTGTCAGTACAAAAAATTATTTTCAACCAAAAAAGATTTTTATTTTTCAATCAAAACAGTTCAATGCAACCAAAAGACGAATTTTCAACAAAATAGTTGAATCCTTATCTAAAACTGATTAATTTTCAACCAGACAGTTTCATGTTCAACCAAAAAGGATGAATTTTTACCAAAAAAATGATGAATTTTTGAATTAAAAAGACGAATTTTCAACCAAGAAATATTGTTCAATCAAGGAAGAGACAAAATTACCACCAAATTGTTGAATTTTCAACCAAAAAGATGAATTTTTAAACAAAAAGGTTGTATTTCTACTAAAAAATATTAACTTTTAAACGAAAAAGGCATTTTTTCTACAAAACAGTTGAATTTTCAACAAAAAAAGTCAATTTTTAACCAAATAGTCGAATTTTCTATCAAAATAATTGAATCTTCGACCAAAAAATAGAATTTTCAATAAATACATGAATTTTCAACCAAATAGTTGAATTATCAACTAAAAAGAGCAATTGTCAATTAAAAATGAAGTCTTTAAATTTGCGTCTTTTGGTAGAAAATTAATCTTTATGGTTGAAAATTCATCTTTGTAGGTTAAAACTTTAGCTATATAGAAAAAAATTCAAACGTTTTCTTAAAAGTCCAATTATTTTGTTGAAAATTCAACTATTTTGTTAAATTCATCTTTTTTTATGGGAAATTCAACTGCTTTGTTGAAAGTTCGTCCTTTCGAATTGAAAATTCCTCTCATGCTAGAAAAGTCATTTTACTTGGTTCATCGCTGAAAAGGAACTTTTTTGTTGACAATTGAACTTTTCGGGTTGAAAATTTAACTTTTTGGGTTGAACATTCAACTGTCTTCTAAAAAATTCGTCGTTTTGGCTTGATAATTCAACTATTTGGTAAAAAATTGAATTATTTCGTTGAAATTTAACTTTTTTTGTTGAAAATTCATATTTTTGATTGAAAATTTAACTATTTGGTTCAAAATTAATCTATTTTGAGTCAGGATTCAAGTATTTTATTGAAAAGTCGTATTTTTTGGTTGAATTCAGTTGTTTTTATATTTAAATCAAAATCTTTCTTGGCTAGTATATCAACTATTACATTTTTCATTGAGAACCTATCTTTTTTTGTTAAAGATTCAACTATTTTGGTAGAAAATTGAACTACGTATTTGGTTGAAAGTTGAACTGCTTTGTAGAAAATTTATATTTTTCGCCTGAAAATTCATGTAGTTTGTTGAAAATTCGTCTTTTTTTATAGAAAATTAATCTTCTCGCTTGAAAATTCCTCCATTTTGGTTTAAAATGAAACGGTTGGATGAAAAATTAGTAGTTTTGGTGGAAAATTAATTGTTTTGGTAGAAAATTCACCTATTTGGTTGTAATATTTTTTTTTTTAATTCATCTGTTTTGTACCAAATTTTTCTTTTTGTTTTGAAAATTCATCTCGTTTGGTAAAAATTCAATTTTTCTCGTAAAAAATGCAAATATTTGGTCGAAAATTGTAACTGTTTTGTAGAAAATTCGTCTTTTTGGCTTGAAAATTCATATGTTTTGTTGAAATTTTGTCTTTTTGCTAGAAAATTAATTTTGTTGGTGGTAAATTCATTTTTTTTTTTTTTTGAAAATTGAACTATTTGGTTAAAAATTAATGTATTTTGTTGAAAATTCGTATTTTTGTTGTTGAATTCAACCGATTAAAAGTTCGTTTTCTTCATTAAAAATTTAACTATTCCATTTTTTTAAACTTCTTTTTTTAGTTCAAACTTGAACTATATGGCTGAAAAATCGTCTTTTGGTAGGAAATTAATCTTCTTGGTAAAAAATTAATCTTTGTAGGTTAAAATATCAGCTAATTAAAATTAAATTAAATAAAATTAAATTTAAATTAAATTAAATAAATAATAAAATTAAATTTAAATTAAAAATTAAATTAAATAAATTAAAATAATAAAATTAAACTATTTTCTTAAAAGTCTAATTTTTTTGTTGAAAACTTATCTATTTTATTAAAGTAACCTTTTTTGGTGGAAAATTCAACTGTTTTGTTGAAAATTTCTTCTTTCAAATTGAAAAATTCCTTTTTCATGCTAGATAAGTCATCTTTCTTGGATAAAAATTCATCGCTATCGTCTGAAAAGGAACTTTTTTGTTGAAAATTGAACTTTTCGTGTTGAAAATTTAACTACCTTATAAAAAATTCTTCGCTTTGGCTTGATAGTACAACTATTTGGTGAAAAATTAAACTACTGCGTTGAAATTGAACCTCTTTGTTGAAAGTTCATATTTTTTATTGAAAATTTAACTATTTGGTTAAAAATTGATTCTTTTCGGTTAAAAACTCAACTGCTTCGTTGAAAGTTGAACTACTTTGTTAAAATTTATTTTTTCATTCACCTTTTTGGTTCAAATTTACATTTACATTTTTCGTTGAAAAAAATATCTTTTTTGGTTAAAAATGCAACTGTTTGGTGGAAAATTCAACTATTTGATTTAAATTAACTTTTTTTTTTAATTCAACTGTTTTGTAGAAAATTCTTCTTTTTGTTTTGAAAATTCATCTCTTGTCTGGTAAAAATTCCATCTTTTTGGTAAATCAAGTTAAAGCTTAGGGATCGTCCATAAAATACGTTACCAATGTATGGGGCGCGGCGCGCCCCCCCAACGCCAAATACTCCGGTTTGGTAACATGTAGGGATACATTTTAAGAAAGTTTGCGACTTTTGCGAAAGATGTTCCTGCAACGTTACAGTTCAATACTAATTTCGTAACTTTGAAAATTACTTTCATATTTCAAACTTCACACTCTTTCCTGTATTTCCCGCTTTTCCTTTTTTTGAAGAATATCTGGTTACTCATGTTTTCAAGTAATTTCGCCTTTTTCTTGATTTTTCGTTTAAATTTTTGTTTTGGTTAAAACTTTTAATAAGTGATTGAAAATTTAATGATTTTGTTGAAAATGCAAATATTACGTTGAAAACTCATCTTTTTTGGTAAAAAATTCAATAACTTGGTTTAAAGTTGTATGGCTTTGTTAAAAATTTATCTTTTTGATTGAAAATTCAACTATTTCGTTAAAAATTCGATTATTTTTTGGTTGAAAATTAACTTTTTTCAACTAAAAATTCAACTATTCGGTTGAAAATTTATCTTTTTTAGTTGAAAATTTATGTATTTTATCGAAAATTTCTCTTTTGTGGTTGAAAATTCAATTATTCCAGTTAAAAATTCATCTTGTTGAACATTCTTCTCTTTGGTTTAAATTTTAAATATTTTGTTGAAATTCGTATTTTTTTATTACGTTAAAATTGGTTTGATTTAAATTAAAATCTTTTTTTGTTAAAATATCATCAATTACACTTTTCGCTAAGAATTTATCATTTCTATTTGAAAATTCAACTATTTCGTTGAAAATTCATGTATTTTTTTGAGGATTCAACTATTTTGTTGAAAAGTCGTCCTCTCTGTTTGAATTCAACTGTTTTTTATTTTAAATTAAAAATGTTTTGTTGAAATATCAAGTATTACAGGTTTTGTTCAGAATTTATCTTTTCGGTTTGAAAATTAAACTGATTTGTTGAAAATTCGTCTTTTGGCTTTAAAATTCAACAATTTGGTAGATAATTAATGTAAAATAGTTGAAAATTAACCTTATTGTTAAAAATTCCTATTTTCGGGTTGAAAATTTAATTTTTTGTAGAAAATACGTCTTTTTTCTTTGAAAATTCATATCTTCGTATATACCATCTTTTTTATAATAAAATGTTAATATTTGGTTGAAAATTAATCTTTTTGTTGAAAACTCGACTATTTTGGTAGAAAATTCAGCTATACGGTTAAAAATTAAACTGCATATTTATTTGAAAAATTAACTGCTTGGTAGAAAAATAACTTTATTGTTAAAAATTGTAACGGTTTAAAAATTCATCTGTGTTGTGGAATATTCATATTCTTGAAATTCGTATTTTTCAGTACAAAATTAATCTTTTTTTTTGAAAAGTCATCTTGTTGTATATGGATGCAACTATTTTGTTAAAAACTCGTCTTTTTTGGTCAATTTAACTGTAAAATTATCATTTATTTGATGAAAATTCATTTTTTTTATTTGAAAATTAATTTTTTAAACTGTAAATGTAACTATTCCATTTTTGGTTGAAAACTTATCTTTTTCAGTTGAAACCAGATCTTTTTTAGTTTAAAATTCAACTATTTGCGTAGAAAATTCAAATATTTTGCTAAAAATTAAACTATTTCTTGGAAAAGTTAACTACTTGGTGGAAAAACTTTCTTTTTGAAAATCCACAGTGTCGGGTGGAAATTGCAACTTTTTGTTATGTAAAATTCGTGTATTTTTTTGGAAATTCATCTTATTGTCTGTGGATTCAACTATGTTGTTAAAAACTCGTCTTTTTTGGTTCAATTTAACTCGAAAAAAAATAATTTTTTTGTTGAAAATTAATTTTTTAAACTGTAAATGTAACTATTCCATTTTTGGTTGAAAACTTATCTTTTTTAGTTA
>CAKNYM010051510.1:72169-99708 GCA_932195095.1 Andricus curvator
AAAAAATAATTTTTTTGTTGAAAATTAATTTTTTAAACTGTAAATGTAACTATTCCATTTTTGGTTGAAAACTTATCTTTTTTAGTTGAAAATTCAACTATTGTGGTAGAAAATTCAAACATTTTGTTAAAAATTGAACTATTTATTTGAAAAATTAAACTTTGTGGAAAATTAACTTTTTTGTTGAAAATCCATAGTGTCGGGTGGAAAATGCAACTTTTTTTGTTTAAAATTCATGTATTTTGTTGAAAATTCATCTTATTGTCTGTGGATTCAACTTTTTTGTTAAAAATTCGTCTTTTTTGATTCAATTTAACTCGAAAAAAAATCATTTTTTTGTTGAAAATTAATTTTTAAAACTGCAAATGTAACTATTCCATTTTTGGTTGAAAACTTATCTTTTTTAGTTAAAAATTGAACTATTCTGTTAGAAAATTCAAATATTTTGTTAAAAATTGGACTATTTATTTGAAAAATTAAACTTTGTGGAAAATTAACTTTATTTTTGAAAATTCATAGTGTCGGGTGGAAAATCCAACTTTTTTTTGTTTAAAGTTCACGTATTTTGTTGAAAATTCATCTTATTGTCTGTGGATTCAACTTTGTTGTTAAAAACTCGTATTTTTTGGTTCAATTTAACTCGAAAAAAAATCAATTTTTCGTTGAAAATTCCTTTTTTAAACTGTAAATGTAACTATTCCATTTTTGGTTGAAAACTTATCTTCTTTAGTTGAAAATTCAACTATTATGGTAGAAAATTCAAACATTTTGTTAAAAATTGAACTGTTTATTTGAAAAATTAAACTTTGTGGAAAATTAACTTTTTTGTTGAAAATCCATAGTGTCGGGTGGAAAATGCAACTTTTTTTGTTTAAAATTCATGTATTTTGTTGAAAATTCATCTTATTGTCTGTGGATTCAACTTTGTTGTTAAAAATTCGTCTTTTTTGGTTCAATTTAACTCGAAAAAAGTGATTTTTTTGTTGAAAATTCATTTTTTAAATGGTAAATGTAACTATTCCATTTTTTGTTGAAAACTTCTCTTTTTTAGTTAAAAATTCAACTATTTTGGTAGAAAAATCAAATATTTTGTTAAAAATTGAACTATTTATTTGAAAAAATAAACTTTGTGGAAAATTAACTTTCTTTTTGAAAATCCATAGTGTCCGGTGGAAATTGCAACTTTTTTGTGTAAAATGCATGTATTTTGTTGAAAATTCATCTTATTGTCTGTGGATTCAACTATTTTGTTAAAAATTCATCTTTTTTGGTTCAGTCTAACTGGAAGAAAATTTTTTGAAAATTATGTTTTGAAACTGAAAATGTAACTAATCCATTTTTATTTGAAAACTGTGTTTTAAAAAAAATTAAACTATTTGGTTAAAAATTAAACTATTTATTTAAAAAATTAATTTCTTGGTAGAAAATTCACATTTTTGTTGAAGATCCATAGTGTCGAGTGGACAATCCAACTGGTTTGTACAAAACTCATATATTTTGTTCAAAATTCGTCTTTTTGAGCAGAAAATGTATCTTCTTTTTTGAAAAATCACCATTTTGGTTGAGGATTCAACTATTTTGTTAAAAGTGTGTATTTTTTAGTTTAATTCAAACGGTTGAAAATTCATTTTTTTTACTGAAAATTCATTTTTCAAAATGAAAATGTTACTATATTCCATTTTTGGCTAAAAACTTATATTTTTTAGTTGAAAGCACAACTATTCTGTTGAAAATTCATCTCTCTTGATTAAAAATTTTATTTTTGGTTGAAAATTAAACTATTTGGTTAAAAATTAAACTACTTATTAAAAAAATTAATATCTTGATAGAAAATTCACATTTTTGTTGTAAATCCATAGTGTTGAGTGGACAATCCAACTGGTTTGTGCAAAATTCATATAGTTTGTACAAAATTCGTCTTCTTGAGCAGAAAATTTATCTTCTTTTCTGAAAAATCACAATTTTCGTTGAGGATTCAACTATTTTGTTAAAAATATGTGTTTTTTAGTTGAATTTAAATGGTTGAAAATTCGTTTTTTTGTGGTGAAAATTAATTTTTCAAAATGAAAATGTAACTATTTCATTTTTGGTTATAAACTTATATTTTTTAGTTGAAAATACAACTATTCTGTTGAAAAATCATCTCTCTTGATTAAAAATTTCATTCTTGGTGAAAATTCATCTTTGTAGGTTTAAAATTCAACTATTTTGTTAAAAGTTTAATTCTTCTGTTGAAAATTCAATTATTTTTTTTCGTTACTTGGGGGGAGGGGGGGTTAAGAGGAAAAACTACGGTTGTCAACGAGGAGGAACGAGAAGTCATAAATATCCTAAAATTTATGACATTGTTTATGGATGACCCCTTAAGTAATATTGAACTTGGCGGTACATCTAGAATATTTTTAACTCCCTGAATCTAAATTCTCATATTATATATCAAAATTTTGATGTAAATAAATTATTTTTCAGACTCTGTCAGGCTGAGATTGCAAAGAGAACTCTACAACTGGCAAGAAGTCTTCTAATGTTGCAGTCGAACGACAATAAAGTTACCGGAAAAGTGTTAGTGCACTTGATTTCACAGCTTCCGTTACCAGAAGATTATGCACAGCAGGAACTTCGGCCGCTAATAAATATGTGCGCCGTTCAAGTAGTGCAGTGATCATTCTTGTATATGATTCAAACTTCAAAGGACAAATTTCTAAGAAGAAAAATGGTTCGATAATTCAATAACTGATAAAGGAGTTGGACGAATTTTGTGATAGCACTTTTATGCTAACAAATCACATCTTCTAGACTATTTATCGTAAATTAATTGCAGTGGAAGGTGAATGAAAGCGAAAGACAGTCTTTAAGAGTAAGTAGGGAAATCCAAGATTTGAATACTTTGTGACGCAAGCGAAAACTCTGTGAGAGCGATAAGAGTATGTGGTCGGTATGGAAATTGAATCGAATATATGATGTAATTTTTTGGTTCGAGATTTATTAAAACGTATTAAAGTATATAAACTTATAATTAGGATACTTGAAACTTAATTAGGGTTACATACTTTAAACCTTGAATAAGTTGTGTAATTACCAGTTCTAGTTTTTTATTGTGTTAATGTTGGTCTGTAACTAAATCACATGATAAGGAAGTGTATAAAGGAATAGGTAATCTACACTTTTGTAAAATAGCAATCTTTATTTTTAATATCGAGCGTGCCAACAATTTTAGAGTTGAAGTGAAGATTGTGACGTGTTTTCTACCCTTTTTTTTGTTGGAATTTCATTCATGAAGCGGAGATTAATTTTTGTTAATATGCGAATACCTCATTATTACCATTTGGGATTATGTTTTAACAGCTGTACTTTTAAGTATTTTTTATACATATTGTACATCTTGGTTTAATTGTAAGGGCTTTGTTGGAATGTAATCAATACTCGTTTTAAAAGAAGTTAAACATTCGAATTTGTAATATTAGAATGAAATTTCCAATCGGTAATAAAAAAGAGAAGAACATTTATCATTTGTATATTTTCCTGAAATATTATTGATGTCAGTGCAATTAGTTCTTGAATTAATTTATTATTTATTAATATAATTTGAAGGGAGAAAAGGGAATTCTTCACGAATAATGTAATACATAATTGAAGTTACAGCTAAAAAAAGAATTTAATTTGGAATAAAAAGAGTTACAATTACGAATTTTCAACCTAATTGTTGAATCTTCATCCAAAACCTGAATAATTTTCAATTAAAAATTTTTAATAACAACAAAAAAATGAAATTTTTACCAAGAGAGATGAATTTTCAAACCAAACTAGCGAATTTTGAACAAAAACAGATTAGGAGATAAATAATTTTTAATACAAAATAAAAAACTCGAATAACCATGTATCTTTTAAGTTTATGTTTTTGCTTTTTATTAAGGTTACATAAAAAATATTATTTCCCTAAGATTCTTGAGAAACTTAAAAAAACATTTTTGAAGATATCAGGTCTGTCGATAAAGTGTAATTTTTTATTTTACAGAATTTTACAAAATTTTAGAACAAAATCGAGTCAGTTTAAAAGATATTTAGGATTTTTAGAAACTTGGAAGAAATTTAAAAATATTTTATAAATTTTCGGAAATCTTTCAAAGTTTTAAAATATTTTTCCAGGAACCTTAGGAAAAAATATTTTTTTAATCTCTTGAAACCTTTCAAAATTCTTGAAAAGCTTCTAGATTTTTTGTTTGAAATCTTAAAAAATCTACATTTTGTTTTAAATTTATTGAAATTGATTAAGTTACAAATTATTTAGTATATTTTCAAAACATCAAAATATCTCTTTAACTTACTCGAATTTTCTTTTAAATTTAGTAATCTAGTAAAATAAAAAATTTTTGCTTTTAATTGAAAGTTTGTTTTTAAAGCTACATAAATATAACATTTCTAAGATTTTTGAAAAAATAAAAAAAAACTGAAGATTTAAAATGTGTCAAAAAAGAAGCTAGAAAATTGTAAAGGAAATTTGTTTATTTTATAGGATTTTACAAAATATTAGGAAAAATTGAAGTTCGTTTAAAACATATTTAAAAGTTTGGAAAAAATTTAAAAATATTTGATACATTTTCGGAAATATTTCAAGGATTAAAAATATTTTTATCTCTACAAAACTTCTAAAATTCTTAAATATCTTTAAAACTGACTCGAATTTTTTCTAAAATTTGAAAAAATCTTTAAAAGTGTAACAATTTGTCTTGAAACCTTCCAGATTTTTTGTCAACATTTTTAGAAATCTTTAGAAATATTTTACATTTGTTAAAATTTTCTTTAAAACGTAATTGTTCAAACTCAAAAATCATTGCAAATTTCCGTAGGAATCTTAAGAATTTTTTTTATTCTCTTGAAACCTCTGAAAATCCCTAAAAAGCTTTTCTTTTTGTTCGAAATCTTTAAAAATCCACATTTTATTTTAAATGATTTGAAATTTTTACAAACTTTAAATTATTCAAATCTTTTCGAAACTTCTACACCTTCTAGATGTCGTATAATATAAATGGAATTATTCCTATAATTTAAAAAGTAAATATTTATTTTTGAGAATATTTTCAAATAAAAAATCATAAAAAATTTCCCCAGAAATATTTAAAAAAAAAACCTTATTTTCTTGAAACCTTTTAAAATTCTTAAAAAGCTTCTAAACTTGTTCGAAATCTTCAAAAATTTATATATATTTTTTTAATTTTAAACTCTTTTCCAAGTCCTAAATTATTTTTGAGTATTTCAAATAACTATTTTTATGTTTATTATTTTTTTTAAATTTGAATCCATAACCAAAACCTGATGAATTTTCAACTAAACAGTTGCATTTAACGAAAAAAACTATTACATTTCTACCAAAATAGTTTAATTTTCGAACCGATGAATTTTTAACCAAAAAAGATTATTAAATCAACGAAGAAAAAAAGTGTCGACCAAATTATAATTGGAAGGGAAATAATTTGTAATAAAAAATAAAAAATTCGAATAAAAATTTATTTTTTAAGTTTATTTGTTTACTTTTTATTAAGGTTACATAAAATAATATAATTTTTCTGAGATTCTTGAGGAAATTAAAAAAAAAAATTTGAAGATATCAGATCTGTCGAAAAGTATAATTTTTTATTTTACAGGATTTTACCAAATTGTGGACAAATTTTTATCATCTTGAAACCCTGAATAATAATGTTATGCAAAATAAATTTTGTTTCTAAATATATTTAAAATACTTTTTAGTTGTGTTTTCAAGTCAAAAAGATAAATTATTAATCAAAGAAATGAATTTTCAACTAAAATGATGAATCTTCAACCAAAAATAGTTGAATTTTCAACCCAAAAGATTAATTTTCTACCAAAAAAGACTCATTTTCAACAAAGTACATGAATTTTCATCTTTAGAAAATCAATTTTCAACCAAAATGAGAATAATTAAAATGTCAGAACAATAAATGCTAAAAAAACGAATTTTCAACAAAATAGTTTTGTTTTTCATAAAAAAAACAAGAATTTTTTAACCAAAAATAGAAGAATTAAATTTTCAGTTAAGACAATCAATTTTCAACAAAAAAAAATGAATTTTCAAGAAAATAATTCAATTTTAAACTAAAAAAGATAAATTTACAGACCAAAAATATAATATTTCAATTTGCAGTTGGAAAAGTGAATTAAAAAAAAAATTAGTTTTCAGCAAAATTAATTAATTTTCAACTAAAAATATAAATTTTCAAGCTAAAATGGAATAGTTATATCTTCAGATAAAAAAATAATTTTCAACTAAAAAGTAACCAATTTTCAACCAAAGAAATTAATTGTTAATCACAATGATGAATTTTAAATCAAAAACATGAAATTTAGTCCAAATGGTGGATTTTTCTATCAAAAGGATGAATTTTCTATGAACAAAAAAACTAATTTTCAAATATTTTTTTGTGTAATGAGGGAACTGAATTCTTAACACAAAATAGAATAGTTAAATTTTTTACTAAACAGATAATTTTTTAATGAAAAAGATTAAATTTCTATAAAAAAAGGTAAATTTTCCACAAAAAATTGAATAATGACAGTGAATTTTCAACTAAAATGATGAATCTTCAACTAAAAAATTTTAATTTTTAACCAAATACATGAATTTTAAACTAAAAATATAAATTTTCTACCAAAAATAAAGTAGGATATTTTTTAGTTAGTAAAATAAATTTTCAACTAAAAACCAAACGAATTTTCAACCAAAGAAATTAATTTTTAATCAAGAAGGTGAAATGTCAACTAATGAGAGTACTCTTTTACCAAAAAAGACGGATTTTCAACAAATAGTTCAATTTTCACCGAAAACAGATAAATTTTCAATTAAATAGTATAATTTTCAACCAAGAAGAATTAATTTCTATCAAAAAAGATAAATTTTCGACAAAAAATGGAAGATACATTTCCAGTTAAAAAAATTAATTCTAAATAAGAAAAATCTCATTTTCAACCAAAAAGATCAATTTTCAACCATTAAGATGAATTTTTAAAGGAATTTTCAACCAAAAAGATGAATTAGTCACCAAGAAGATTAAATATCCTCCCAGAAAATTCGAATTTTCAATAAAATACAGGAATTTTAAACCGAATATTTGAATTTTTAACATAAGAAGATAAATTATGAACCAAATATGTACAAGTTAAGTTTTAGTTAAAACAATTAATTTTCAGCTAGAAAACATAATTCTCAACAAACTAATTAAATTTTGAACAGAAGAAAGGTTTTTCAACTAAAATGATGAATCATCAACCAAATACATGAATTTTTAACAAAGTAGTTCCACTTCCAACTAAGTAATTGAATTTTCTATCAAAGAAGATGAATTCTCAGCGAAAGACGTGATATTCTATTTTTTAACCAAAAAGGAATTTAATTTTATACCAAAAATAGTTGAATTCAACCAAAAAATATGAATTTTCTACAAAATGGTTTGAATCCTCAAGCAAAACAGATTCATTTTCAACCTGTAACTGTAACTCTGTAATTTAAAAAAAAGTATGTGTTTATTTCACTCTAGAATGTTTTTGTAAAAATATATGTATTAATTATGATATATATTTGTTTAAACAATAAGTGCTTTAAATTTTCTTTAATGTTAGAGATATTAAATGCTCAAGAATTTATGTTGAGCAAATGCTCTCGAGAATATGCTCAGCATTTAAGCTCGAACAGAGCATTTATAGAGCATTAAAGAGAATTTAAAGCATTTATTGTTTAAACAAGTTCATCAGGGAATTTTCAATAAATTAAAGTTGAAATTAATTTTATTATTATGGTTGACAATCGCAAATATTTTGTGGAAAACTAATCTGTTTTGGTTGGGGATTTAAACTACTTTGTTGAAAATTCATCTTTTTTTTATTGAATTCAACTATCTTTGGTATAAAATTAAAATCCTTTTTGTGGTTGAAATATATCACGTTTTTCGTTGAAAATTCATCTTTTTTGGTAGAAAATTTAACTACTTAGTTGGAAGTGGAACTACTTTGTTAAAAATTCATTTATTTAGTTGATGTTTCATCATTTTGGTTCAAACCTCCTTCTTTTGTTCAAAATTTAATTCTTTTATTGACAATAATGTTTTCTGGATAAGAAATAATGGTTTTAACTGAAAATTTAACTCGTTCATGTTTGGTTCAAAATTTATCTTCTTAAGTTGAAAATTCCAACATCTGGTTTAAAATTCCTGTATTTTATTGAAAACTCGAATTTTGTGGGAGAATATTTAATCTTCTTGGTGACTAATTCATCCTTTTGGTTGAAAATTCCTTTCAAAAAATCAAATATTTGGTTGAAAATTCATATACTTTGTTAAAAATTCATCTTATTGGTTGAAAATTTGAAAATTGCTCTTTTTGGCTGAAAATGAGATTTTTCTTATTTAGAATTCATTTTTTAAACTGGAAATATAACTTCCATTTTTTGTCGAAAATTTATTTTTTCTGAAAGAAATTCAATCTTCTTGGTTGAAAATTATACTATTTCGTTGAAAATTTACTTTAATTTTATTGAAAATTAATTTTTTTTACTGAAAATTAAATATTCTATTTTTAGTTGAAAATTTATCTGTTTTCGGTGAACTTTTAACTATTTGTTGAAAATCCGTCTTTTTTTGTAAAAGAGTACTCTCATTAGTTGAAATTTCATCTTTTTGGTTAACAATTAATTTCTTTGGTTGCAAATTCGTTTGTTTTTTATTTAGAAATTTATTTTACTGGCTGAAAATTATCCTACTTAATTTTTGGTAGAAAATTTATCTTTTCAGTTTGAAATGCATGTATTTGGTTGAAAACTAAATTTTTTTAGTTGAAGATTCATCATTTTAGTTCAAAATTCACTTTAATTATTCAATTTTATGTGGAAAATTTACCTTTTTTGATAGAAATGTAATCTTTTTCATTAAAAAATTATCTGTTTAGTAGAAAATTTAACTATTCTATTTTTTGTTTAGAATTAATTTCTTTCATTAAAAAAAAAACTGTTTAGTTGAAACTTCGTTTTTTTTGTTGATAGAAAATTCATCTTTTGAATTGAAAAATCCACTATTTGATCAAAATTTCATATTTTTTGTTGAAAATTCATCATAGTGATCAAAAAATAATTTCTTTGGTTGAAAATTCGTTTCTTTTTATTTGAATATTGATTTTTTTAACTGAAGATATAACTATTCCATTTTCACTTGAAAATTGATATTTTTAGTTGAAAATTAATTAATTTTGCTGAAAACTCGTTTTTAAAAATTTACTTTTCTAACTGCAAATTTAAATGTTATATTTTTGGTTTGTAAATTTAGCTTTTCTAGTTTAAAATTGAATTATGTTGTTAAAAAATCATTTTTTTGTTATGAAAAAAAGTTGTTTTTTTTTGGCTGAACACTTATTTTTCTAAGATTTTAACTATTTTAATTTTGGTTGAAAATTGATCTTTTTTAGATAAAAATTCATGTACTTTGTTTATTTTCAAAAAGTAATTTTTTAAGCAGCTTTAAAAACATTTTAAGAGATTTCTAAAAATTTCAAGCAAAAAATGTGGACAATTTTAAGGCAATTTTTTTTCTTGGCAGGATTAAAAAAAAATTTGTTTTCAACTTTGCTTTATTTTAAAAGATATTTTGGAGTTTTAAAATTTTTATAAAGATTCAAAAATAATTTAACTCTTGAGATTTCAAATTTTTTAAAGAAAATGTACATTTTTGAAGATTTTGAAAAGAGGCGTTCAATCAATTTGATAGGTTTCAAGATGATAAAAATTTGTCTACAATTTGGTAAACTCCTGTAAAATATTTTTTATTAAAAATTATATCTATCTTTCTTCCTTGATTTAATAATCTTTTTTGGTTAAAAATTCGACGGTTCGAAAATTAAACTCTTTTGGTATAAATGTAATAGTTTTTTTCGTTAAAATGCAGCAGTTTATTTGAAAATTAATCAGGTTTTGGTTGAGGATTCAAATTAAAAAAAAAAAAATAATAAACATAAAAATAGTTATTCGAAATACTCAAAAATAATTTAGGACTTGGAAAAGATTTGAACAAATTTTTAACAAAATATGAATTTTTGAATATTTTGAACAAGTTTAGAAGCTTTTTAAGAATTTTAAAAGGTTTCAAGAAAATAACATTTTTTTAAATATTTCGGGGGAAATTTTGTAGGATTTTTTAACAGAATATTCTCAAAAACTCAAAAACTGCTTTTTCGACAGATCTGATATCTTCAAAAATCTTTTTTAATTTCCCCAAGAATCTCAGAAAAATTATATTATTTTATGTAACCTTAGTAAAAAGTAAACAAATAAACTTAAAATATAAATTTTTATTCGAATTTTTTATTTTTTATTAAAAATTATATCTATCTTTCTTTCTCGATTTAATAATCTTTTTTGGTTAAAAATTCGTCGGTTCGAAAATTAAACTCTTTTGGTATGGATGTAATATTTTTTTTCGTTAAAATGCAACAGTTTAGTTGAAAATTAATCAGTTTTTGGTTGAGGATTCAAATTTAGAAAAAAATAATAAACATAAAAATAGTTATTCGAAATACTCAAAAATAATTTAGGACTTGGAAAAGATTTAAACAAATTTTAAACAAAATATGAATTTTTGAATATTTTGAACAAGTTTAGAAGCTTTTTAAGAATTTTAAAAGGTTTCAAGAAGATAACATTTTTTTAAATATTTCTGGGGAAATTTTGTAGTATTTTTTATTTGAAAAATTAATTTAAAGAGAATATTCTCATGAATAAATATTTATTTTTAAATTATAGGAATAATTTCATTTTATTAGACGACATTTCGAAGTTGTAGAAGTTTCGGAAAGATTTTAATATAATTTTTAAAGTTTGAAAAAATATCAAATGATTTAAAATAAAATATGGATTTTTAAAGATTTCGAACAAAAATAAAAGCTTTTTAGGGATTTTCAGAGGTTTCAAGAGAATAAAAAAATTCTTAAGATTCCTAAGAAAATTTGCAATGATTTTTAAGTTTGAACAATTACGTCAAAAATATTATAAACTACTTTGAACCTATTCCAGTTCTGATCACTAGCGACCTCAACGGCAAAAAGTAAAAAACAAAAAGTCCCCAGAAGAAAGTAACTAGCTGGCTCGTTTGCGACTTGCGTCGTCTGCACCGTCTGCGCATCGAGAGCAAAGCAAAATAGCAGCAAATGCCCAGTGACACTGACAGCTCTTGATGTTGTCGATTGTTGACAGTCGCGAGAAAATCGTGGTCCTGTCAAAGATATTATCCTCCCTCCTCGATCGGAAAATAATATTTCGCGATCGTTCCTCGCATTGAAATCAGGATGTGCGTTCTTCCAAAAAACTCCTCAGATGAATGTGAAAACCCGTCGCTGAATGAAACGTGAAAACGGGATTAAACAAGAATCCCAGCCACCAGAGCCCAGTCCAAAATCAATTTTTTTCGAGATAATTTTCGAGATTTTCAAGGAGCTTGGGGGAGTTCCATATTGATTTTGACGATGATCGGTCATTGGGAAAACTGTGTTTATGAAGTAAGTGTCGAAAAGTGTGTGAAAGTGATTAAAAGTGAATCAGCGTCACTTTCTAACAAGCGCATCAGTTTCCGCAATAGATTTAGCTTTCAACCCGTATTTTGCCACTTAGGTGCGGAGATTCAACGAGTATTGACAACCTTTTTTTAACCAATTTTTTTCTCCGGAAGAATCTTTCATTGTTTTTTCCACCTGATGGAGTTTTCTCAGATTTACGATATAAATAGTAAATTATTTTTTAGTTCCTCAAAAGCTTATTGATCGGATTCTGTTGCGTTTTTTCTTCGATTTTAATTTTGACGCTGACTAGTGATATGACAGTTTCGAGATGTTTTACAATATTTTGCAAGTTTCAGTTTTTTCAAATCTGAGATGATTTGCGAAAGAAACTGAAAACGTTTTCTTCCTCGGAATTAATTATTATTTTTATCGATTTGATTCTGTGTTGATGTTCAAAAATGGGGTTGATAAATGTCGACTCAGGACTTTAATCCTTTTTTTGAATTACTTGATTTTAAAGGAAATGGGAGAGATTTTTAAAATTCTGAAAATATGACACCTGTTTACAAATCCAGCATCCGCTCTATTGCGTTTTATGTCGCGACATACGTCAATCTGTCGTCATTGAAAATCAAAAGTCAAATTGATAGTTAATGACACTAATTTTAATCAAAAATTAAATAAATAATTAATTAAATAATAAATCAAAAAATTAAATATCTAAAATTATTTAGGGGTCACAAAAAAAAACCTAGTTGAACAAAAAAGACAAATTTTCAAGAAAATAGTTGAATCCTTGATCAAAAAATATGAATTCTAAAAAAATGCAATACATAGTTGATATTTTAACCAAAAGAAATTGTTTTTTTTAATCAAGAGTTAAATTTTCATTTTAGAAAAGAATTTTCAATTTAAAAAACGAATTTTCTACCAAACTGTTGAATTTTAAAGCCAAAAAGACAATTTTTTGAGAAAACATGTA
This sequence comes from Andricus curvator, assembly GCA_932195095.1. NCBI lineage: Eukaryota > Metazoa > Arthropoda > Insecta > Hymenoptera > Cynipidae > Andricus > Andricus curvator. The sequence continues at coordinate 84,699 of CAKNYM010051510.1, forward strand.
AGTTTTCAAAACAAAGTTAATTATCAACCCAGTAGTTAAATTTTCAGTTAAAAAAATTAATTTAAAACCAAAAAATATAATAGTTGATATTTCAGCCAAAACAGATTTTAAGTTTAATTCAGGAAAAGTTGAATTTAACCAAAAAATACAAATTTTTAAGAAAATTTTAGAATCCTTAACTATAACAGATTAATTTTGAAACAGTTTCATTTTTAACCAAGAGGATTAATTTTCTATAAAAAAAACGAACTTTCAACAAAATACATGAATTTTCAACCAAATAGTTCAGTTTTCTATAAAGAGGATTAATTTTATACCAAAAAGTAGAATTTTCAATTTAAAAGAATATATTTTCTACAAAACAGTTGATTTTTCAAACGAAAAAGATCGTTTTCAACCAAACTGTTAAATTTTCAACCAAGTAGTTGAATTTTCAGTGAAAAAATTAATTTTAAACCAGACACCGTTTCATTTGACCAAAAAATACGAATATACAGCAAAATACTAAAATACTAGAAACGAAAAAAAAAACGAAAGAAAAATTAGAATTTAATTAAAAAATACGAATTTGCAACAAAATACTTTATTCCTCAACTAAAAAAGGTTAATTTTCAACCGGACCGTTGTATTTTTAAACTAAAAAATTGATTTTCTGCCAAAAAAGATAAATTTTCAACCAAAAGCATTAACTTTCTACCAAGAAATTCGAACTTTTAATAAAACAGATGAATTTTTAACCAAATAGTTGAATTTTCAACTAAAAAAATAAAGTCTTAGCCAAAAATGGAAAAGTTAAATTATCAGTTAAAAAAAATTAGTTTTCAACTTTAAAAAAATGAATTCTAAAGAAAATAGTTGAAATTTTCAACAAAGTGAAAAATTTTTAACTAAAATGATCAATCTTCAACTGGAATAGTTAAATTCTGAACAAAAAAGATGAAATTTCAACTAAAATGATGAATCTTTAACTGGATAGTTGAATTTTTAAACAAAAAGATTAATTATTAACCAAAAAGATGAATTCTTAACCAAAGGAAAATAGTTAAATTTTCAATTAAACATTTTTATTTTCAACAAAAAAAACGAATTCTTAACAAAATAGTTGAATTTTCAAATATAGTAATAATTTTTTTAATTAAAATGATGAATCTTTTACCGGAATAGTCGAATTTTAAACCAAAAAGATGAATTTTCAACCCAAAAAAATGAATTTTTAAACAAAAAGATTAATCCTCTACCAAAAAAGACAATTTTTCATTAAAATACATGAATTTTCAATAAAATAGGTTAATTTTAAACTAAACAAGATAAATTTTTAACCAAAAATGGAATAGTTTAATTTTCAGTTAAAAAATTAATTTTCAACCAAAAAATAAAAGAAATTTCAACCGAAGTGATGAATTTTTAACTAAAATAATTAATCTTTTAACTAGAATAGTTGAATTTTAAACCAAACAGATGAATTTTGAACTAAATTTATGAATCTTTCACTGGAATAGTTGAATTTTCAGGCAAAAAATACGAATTTTCAATCCAATACATGAATTTTCTTCTCAAAAATATCAACTTTCAACCGAAAATGGAATAATTAAATTTTTAGTTAAAAAAGATTAGATGAATCTTCAACTGGATTAGTTGAATTTTAAACCAAAAAAGATTACTTTTCAACAAAATACATGAATTTTCAACCAAAAAAGATAAATTTTCTGCCAAAAATGGAATTGTTAAATTTTCATTCAAAAATGGAATTGTTAGATTTTCATTCAAAAATGGAATTATTAAATTTTCATTCAAAAATTGAATTGTTAAATTTTCAATAAAAAAAGAATTAACTTTTGACCAAGAAAAAAACGAATTTTCAACCAAAGAAATAATTTTTGACTAAAATGATGAATCGTCAACTAAAAAGAAAATTAGTTTTTTAGAAATTAGTTCAACCAAATAGTTGAATTTCTACTAAATTGTATGGGTCTGAAGTTCGCAACGTTTACAAAAAACGAAAAAAATTAAATAATTGAATAGTCAAAATGTTTTCACTGAATATGGCAGTAAGAATACAATAATTTCAAAGTCAAAATTTTTTTAATGTTTGTTGTAGAATTTCATGCCAAAAGACCCACACGAAAAAGTTTCATCCCTCGAACACATGTGGAACCCAACCCAAATCATCCCCTTATGTTTAAAAAATTCGATAAAAATACTATATTTTGAAAATTCAAAATATTTTCAATGATTACCACAGCATTTCATGCCAGAAGCACCATAGAAAAGATTCATCCCTCGGGTGTACGTGAAACCCACCCTAAATCAACCCCTAAAGATTAAAAAATTCGGTAAAAATACAGTTATTTCAAAAGTCAAAATGTTTTCAATGATTACTGCAGCATTTCCTGCCAAAACCACCATAAAAAAAGGTTCATCCCTCTGGTGCATGTGGAACCCACCCCAGATCAACCCCTAAAGATTAAAAAATTCGGTAAAAATACAATAATTTCAAAGTCGAAATTTGTTCAATGATTATTGTAGAATTTCATGCCAAAAATACTACCAAAAAATTGCATCCCTCTAGTAAATGTGGAACCCACCCCAAATCACCTTAGGTTTAAAAAATTCGTAATCTTTTGAGTTTGAACATTTGTCCTTATAGGTTGAAAATTTCACTATTAGGTTAAAAATTGGTCTCTTTTTCTTGAAAGTTCAACTATTTGGTTCGAAATGCAACTGTTTGGTTGAAACTTGTTTTTTTTTTTTTTTTTTGAAAATTCAAATATTAGTAATATACCTAGGACAGTGCAGGGAGGCCGGTTCTGTTCCGAGCTAAAGGAAAGTAAACAGAAAATTCTTATTTCTGCATTGAAAATTAACTTTTTTTTAAATTCATCTTTTCGGGTTTGAAAGTCAAATACTAATATTACTAAGTACGATTAATATTATAAGGTAAATTATAAGTAATACTATTATTATGATCAATAAATAACATACATTTTGTTTTGCGAGGTCTGTCCGGAAAGTATTCCACCTTGTGGTGTACCGGGAGTAATAGTTAATTCTGGTCAATGACGATGATATATCCTTTAAAGCACTCCTCTTTGGAAGCCACAACTTTCTTCCAGCGACCTCCCACTTTCGGAAGTACTCCTTAGTCACTTTTCGGAATACTTTACAGCTGCTTCGTCGCATTCTGTTATATTTCCTCAAAGTTTTGAAATAATTTTCCTTTTAGAGGATACTTTAATGTGGAAAACAGCCAGAAATTACAGGATGCCAGGTCAGAACTGTATGATGACTGCCGAAGTTGTGTAAGGCCGCGTTTCACCAGAAATTGCTGAATAAGCTGCGATGAATGGGCAGGTGCGTTGTCGTGGTGAAGGACCCAGTCACCACTTTTCCACTAATCATGCCGTTTCCTGCTTACTATGTCACATAATCGCTTCAGAAATTCTCGGTAAAACTCTTTGTTTACTGTCTGACTTTTTAGAGCGTATTGACGGTGCACAACACCTTCATAGTGGAAGAAAACAGTGAGTATTGTCTTGATATTTTTCTGACTCTGGCGCACTTTTTTCGCTCTCGGGGATCCAGGTGTCTTCCACTGCGAAGATTGGGCCTTTGTCTTAACCTCATAGCCATACACCCATGACTTATCCCTAGTAATGACCTTTTTGAACATTTCCGGGTTGTTTCTGAATGATTCCAAAATGTCCTGGGCGACTTCCACTCGATAATTCTTTTGGTCTTCCGTCAGCAGCCGTAGAACGAATTTTGCAGCCACGCAGCTCTTCCCCAAATCTTCCCTGCTTAAAATGACGGATAGGATCCGATAGAGTCAGATACAAAACCGGATAAAGGTGCGGATAGCCCACGTCGGATTTTAGTCCGTCCCTATCTGGATCTCTTTCAGTTCGTAAAGTCTTAAACGGAAAACTAGCGACTTTATCCGGATTTTAATCCGGATGACATATGGAAAATAGAATTTTATCTGGCCCTATCCGGAACTTTGTCGGAACTTAAGTTAGAAGACTCTTTTCATCTAAGTCCAACAACCGTTTTCTATCTGGATCTATCCGGCGTTGAAGCGAACATCGGAAACAGAAAACTGAATTATTTCCCCGACGGAATCTTATGCGGCCCTATCTGGAACTATGTCGGAACTTACATTAGAAAACTGTTTTCGTTTAAGTCTAAAAACGGTTTTCTATCTGGATCTATCCGGCTTTGAAGCGAACTTTGGAAACAAAAAATTGAATTATTTCCCCGACGGAATCTTATGCGGCCCTATCTGGAACTATGTCGGAACTTACATTAGAAGACTGTTTTCGTTCAAGTCGAAAAACGATTGCCTATCTGAATCTATCCGGCTTTAAAGCGAACATCGGAAACAAAAAATGGAATTATTTGCTCGACGGAATCTTATGCGGCCCTATCAGGAACTATGTCGGAACTTAAATTAGAAGAATGTTTTCCTTCACTTCTAACAATGACAGGATCCGATAGAGACGGATACACAACCGGATAAGGCTCCGGAAAGCTCATTTCGGAATCTAGTGCGCCCCTATCTCGTCCTTACACGGTTCGTAATATCATGCGTGGAAGCATAGCGGCTTCATCCGCATTGTATTCGGCATCACAAAACGAAATTATATTTAACTAAGTCAAAAATGGCATTTTATACGGCACTATCCGGAATTTGTTCGGAAATTAAGTTGGGTGATGGATGCATCAAAGACCGAAAACGCTGTTCTATCCGACGCTGTCCGGCTCTTAAGCGGACACCCGAATGAGAAAATTAAATTATTTACGTGTCGGAGTCTTATCCGGCTCTGTCCGGAATTTGGTGGGAAATTAAGTTGGGTGATGGTTTGCATTAAAGACCGAAAACGCTGTACAATCAGATAAAAACCATGTAGGGTAAATAGTGTGCACCGAAAACCTTTCACATATAACCGGATAAAAAACCAGATAAAAAAATTGTATACTCCGACCGAGTTCCGCATAAACCCAGATTTAAAACCAGACACAAATACCGTATAAGTATCCGGATAGGATCCGATAAAAACCGTATAGGGCTTTACTGGACACCGAAAATATTTCGTATACAACCGGATAAAAAACCAGATAACCAGATGCCAGATTTAAAACCAGACACAAATACCGTATAAGTATCCGGATAGAATCCGATGAAACCCGTATAGGGCTTTACTGGACACCGAAAATATTTCGTATACAACCGGATAAAAAACCAGATAGAAAAAATGGTATATACCGTCTAAGTTCCGCATAGAACCGTATTAAAAGTCGGACACAAGAACCGTATAAGTATCCGGATAGAATCCGATGAAAACCTTATACGGCTTTACTGGACACCGAAAATATTTCGTATATAACCGGATAAAAAACCAGATAGAACAAATTCTATACACCGACCAAGTTTCGCATAGAACCAGATTTGAACCAGACACAAATACCGTATAAAAATCCGGATAGATGCGAAGAAATTCCGAGTCCTATCCGTCTCTATCGGATCCTATCTGTCATTTTAAGCAGGGTTGGCTCAAAATTTCCGAAACAATAGTTTTTGGAATCCCGAGGTCTTCCTCTATCTCTCATACTGTTAAATGACGATCTTCATTAATTAACACTCGCACTTGTTCCACATTTTGAGGTGTTTTGGCCATTGCGAGCCTGCCAGATCGAGGGTCACTTTCCACTAAAGTGCCACTACTTTTAAGTTTCCTAAACCACTTCCGAAACATAACGATGGTTTCCGGACATGAATGGCCAAGATTTTGGCAAAATTTAATGCACACTCTTCGGTCGGTGCGTTCCGTCATCCTGAAAAGCGACGCGTACGTGGTTAGACGTTAACGCACTTGCGTACACTAGTCGACTAAAGATTCGTAGATGCTTGTCACTTAGTAGGGGGCCTCACAGAGGTCCCCCCTAAACGGTAAATACCTGTTTTTGACAATAGCACAACTAGGTACAAAGTTAGAGTACAAGGGCGGATACTTTCCGGACAGACCTAGTACATTTAATAAACTAATAACAAAACTACTATAGGTAAAAAAAAACTACTATAGGTACTACTGAAAGCACTAGATTGCGCTAACAAAGAGCTGTTTACAATAAAGTCGGTTTATATTTTGTTATTTAGTACCAAGTACCCCCCATGTAAGACAGCATAGAAAAATCGTTGACCCCCCCCCCCCCCCACCTAAAAGACTACGTAATTTATGCACGGCTCCTTAACGAGAGATTTCCATTGCTTTATTTTTGGGGATGTCAACAATATTTAAATTATCTACCAGGATGTTTACTCTCCTGGAAAACCTGGAATTGTGAGGGAATTTTTATATACATGGAAAAAATCTGGAAATGTAATAGAATTTTAAATAACAATGATTCTTTATTTGTAAAAATAGCTTTATATTACTAGATATTTCTGGATCTAACTATTTCGTTGAAAGTTATTCCTTTTTGTTGGTTGGCAATTAATTTGTTTAACTGAAAATTTAACTCTTTTTTTGTTGTTGAAAATTGATATTTTTAAGTTGAAAATTCAAGTGTTTGGTTGAAAAATTAATATTCATTAATCTTCTTGGTTGAAAATTCATATTTTTGCTTGAAAATTCTACAGTTTGGTTGAAATTTTTTTTTACTAAAAAATCTTTCTTAGTTGAAAATTCGAAAGTTTTGGTTGCATTCAACTGCTTTTGATTTTAAATTAAATTTTTTTGTTGAAATATGTACTATTATATTTTTTGTTGAGAACTCATCTTTTCTGGATGAAAATTGTACTAGTTGGTTGAAAGTTGAACTCTTTTGTTAAAAGTTAATTTTTTCCGTTAAAGATTCATAATTATAATTAAAAATGAATCTCTCTGGTTGAAAATTGAACTATTTTGTCAAAAACTCGTTTTTTTTGTTTGAAATTTTTTTTTACTGAAAATTTAACGATTTCAGTTGAAATTTTAACTGTTTTGCTGAAAACTCGTTTTTTTTTTGGTTGAAAATTAATTTTTTAACTAAAAATTTAAATACTACAGTTGAATATTACATCATTTTAGTTCAAAATTAATTTTTTTAACTAAAAATTTAATTATTCAATTTTTGGTTAAAAATTTATCTTTTTGAAATGAAAATTCATGTATTTTGTTGAAAATTTTTGTTTGTTTGTTTAAAATTAAACTAATCCAGTTGAAGATTCATCTAATCTTTTTTAACTAAAAATTTAATTATTCCATTTTCGGTTGAAGGTTGACATTTTTGAGAAGAAAATTCATGTATTGGATTGAAAATTCGGCTTTTTTGGCTGAAAATTCAACTATTCCAGTGAAAGATTTATAAATTTAGTTCAAAATTCAACTGTTTGGTTTAAAATTCAACTATTCTAGTTAAAAGATTCATTATTTTAGTTAAAAATTCATCACTTCGGTTGAAAATTATTGAACTATTTTGTTGAAATTTCATTTATTTTTTGGTTGAAAATTAATTTTTTACTAAAAATTTAACTATTCCATTTTTGATTAAAAAGTTATCTTTTTTAATTTAAAATTAATCTATTTTATTGAAGATTCATGTATTTTGTTGAAAAATCGTCTTTTTTGGTAGAGGATTATTCTTCTTGTTTAAAAATTCATTTTTTTGGATGAAAATTTAACTACATATTCCAGAAGATTCATCCTTTTTTGGGTTGAAAATTCATCTTTTTGGTTTAAAATTCGACTATTCCGGTTAAATATTCATCATTTCAGTTTTAAAAAATATCCCTTTATTTGAAAATTGAACTATTTTGTGAAGAATTCGTTTTTTTTTGTGTTGAAAATAACATTTTTTAATTGAAAATTTCACTATTTTCTTTTTTGGTTAATAATTAATCTTTTTGTTTAAAGATCCAACTATCCAATCAAAGATCCATCATTTTAGTTGAAAATTCATCTTTTTTGTTTAGAATTTAACTACTATTCCAGTTGAAGATTCATCATTTTAGTTAAAAAAATTTCACTTTGTTGTAAATTTCAACTATTTTCTTTAGAATTCATTTTTTTAGAGTTGAACACTAATTTTTCTAACTGATAATTTAACTTTTCCTTTTTTGGCTAATACTTTATTTTTTAGTTGAAAATTCAACTATTTGGTTAAAAATTTATCTGTTTTAGTTGAAAATTTAATTCTTTGGTTGAAAATTCGTGTATTTTGTTGAAAAATTGTCTTTTCTGGTAGAAAATGCAACTATTGGATTAAAAATTCATCTAGTTGAAAATGCCATATTTTTACTTAAAAAGTTAGGAGTTTGAAAAGTTTTACATTGAATTTAATATAGTACCCACATTAATTTTACATAATATGAACTAAATTTTAAGTATTATGTAAATAAAATAAAAATTTGTTTTAATTATTATTCAAATTCATTGACTTGAGGGTCAAATTCAAGAAATAATTAATTGCAGGGTGGCAAAATCGAATTTTTTTCAGGAAAGCAAAAAACATTCTATAAAATCTAAATCACTATTTTAAGATAAAACAAAATTCCTCTCTCAAGTGGAAGTGTTGCCTAATTAAGGATAAAAAAGTTTGATTAGAAAAAGTTATCTATTTTTGAGGAAACAGATGTGGAAATTGATAATCTCAAAGTGACACTGACCACACATTGTAGTATGCTCGACTGCGGATTGCGATAAAAAATCTAATCTTCAATTCTAATTTTTTTTAAACTAACTCCCCACATATGGGAAAGCTATAAATAAGCATACCAAATGTTTGATACAAACAAATTATCCTGTTAAATAAATGATAAAATATTACGCAAAAATTTTAACTAAAATTCAACTTCAATTTTTTTATTACGGCATATATTAAAAAATAATAATTCGAACAAAGGTTTTCATCACAACTTGTATTTGATTTTTCAAGAATTTTTTATACAATAAACCCATTTTCGGACAAATTTTTGTTATCTAGTTTTATACTGCCATCCTTCAATTATGTTTTTAGTATTATTTATTAATTTAATAATTAATCGATGGCGATAATATATTTAAGAATATCTTGTAATATAATTTGTCAAAGCTTTCTAGATTAATCATATTAATTAATTTAAAATAAAAGAGTAAATTCTTGTATACGATGAAGCAAAATTTAATTCCGATTTTCCTTTAGCCTGCTAAGAAAACATTGGCGAGTTACGAATCAGCTGATCAAGCCCTTGGCGAATTACTTCGAACTTTAAATCTGCGGTGCCTATAGACCTCAGAAACTCGCGTACTAAAATCAATGTTTATTCCTGGCTTCGCTGCAGAACTCTAAATTAATATTCTAATTGAGGATTGAGGTGTGGAACAGTGATTTTTTTTCCGCCAATTGACTTTGTCTGGACCATCCTTGAATAGTGCGAAGTGGATGAAAAAATTGGATGACTTCGGCATGATCTGTTCGTTAAAAAAACTGGGCGGGGAGGAATGGCTCACCAGGGGTTGCAGCTCACTCTGTCATCCCCAGGAATCCCTGGACTCGAGGTCGTCAGAGCCTTGCACCAGGTTCGTTAACACTTACATGATCATTGATAAATATTTTTTTTTGTATTAAATATTATGAGAACTTGAAGTTTGTTTAGGGGAGACCACCTTACAGTAGATGATCGTTAATTATAAGCACAAATACACTGAAACTTGGATTTAAGAAGTCCGGATTTATGAGATTCCGAGAATTGATGTCCTCGGCAGTTTCGTGATGAGGGGAGCGCGGGGCCGGAAGAATGGCCTTGCTCAGTCATGCGTGATAAACAGCATAAAGGCACCCTCAGCGCGTTAGTTGCTTCAGCTGTTAGCATGCGTCCGAATCTAAAAGAAATGGTCCATGCGACCCTGACTGTCTACATTTGGACTGTCTGGATTTATGTTGAAGGCCACTGCAAGCCATGCCCAAAACCGGTCTTAAATCCAAGTTCCAGTGTATAACTAAAATAATCAATTCCAATTTTAATATATTAACACGTATCGTGTCTTAACTATTAATGACATTAAACTAATTATTTTAAATACATTAGTATTTTAAATTAATGATTATCTACTGTAGGGTGGTCTCCCCTGAATTAATTTAAACATGTTTCCAATTATTTAACTGTGTGCGCTTGCAAATTAGGAGTTAAAAGATTTAAATATCGCATGAGAAATTAAATGAAAAAAAACGTAATTTGTTAAATTTAATGATAATATTAATATTATTAATCCTAGTTGTCTTAAACTTTCAGACTGTATACTCTTTCCCCTATTCCACTCTTTTTCCCGTTTTTTAAAGATTTTTTTCCCTGTTTCCAAGAAACATCAAGTTTTTCTTGGATTTTTGCTTAAATGCGAACTGAATAAATAGAACCTAATAAGAAAATATTATTATATTTTCGGTTGAGAATTCATCTTCTGGATTAAACATTTGGCACTGACTAGTATTACGAATTTTTCCGTAATATTAGCCCTAAATGAACTGGAAAAGGGGTTCGTCTTACGGAAAATTCCCTAACGGTAGATAGTTCATAAAAAATGTTACTGTTTGGTTGAAAATTTTATTATTTTGTTGAAAATTCAACAATTTTGTTAAAAAGTCATACTTTTTGGTGGAAAATTCAACAATGTGATTGAGATTTTTTTTCTTTTAGGACTGACATGTTGTTCATGTTTGTTGATTATTCTTTCTTTTGTTTTGAAAATTCGTGTTTTGGTTTTGGTTGAAAATTAATTTTTTTTGTTTGAAAATTCATATATGTTGCGGTTGAAAATTCAACTGTTTTGTAGAAAATTCTACTATTATATCGAAAATTAATTTTTTGTGTGAAAAATTCTAATTCTTCGGGTTGAAAGTTCAAGGGTTTTTGTTGTAAAAAAGACTTTTTCGCTGGAGAATGTAACCATGTGGTTAGCATTTTTTTCTTTCAGAGCCGAGAAATTGGGAATTGGGAAATTCCTGAATAATAAAATTTCTGATTAATAAAATTCCTGAATTGGAAAATTCCCGAATAATAAATTCCCGAATTAGAAAATTTCAGACAGTTTATAATATGACCGAATTTAAAAATTCCCGAATAATGAAATTCCCGATAGAAAATTGCCGAATTATAAAATATTCGAACTTCAAAATTCCCGAAATGTAAAATTCCCGAATTTAAACAAATAAATTTTTTTTTTATAAATATTTTTTATTTATTAAAAATACAATAATCAAATATTGTTATTACAAAAATTTATTTTCAATGTTTAAAGTTTCTAAAATTATTCTTTGAATTTAAAATGACAATAATTGAAAAAAATATATTTCTGGATAACATTTTTTTTCAGTTAGTGTTATTTTAAATTCAAGCAATAATTTTCGAAACTTTGAACATTAAAAATCTTTTTCTTTTGTATAAAGATATTTTATTATTTTATTTTTAAATAAATGATATTTATAAAACAAATTTAATTGATTAATTCGGGAATTTTCTAATTCGGATATTTTATAATTTGGAAATTTTCTGCCGGGAATTTGATTATTCGGAAATTTTCCAATCCGGTAAAATTATAAACTGCTCGGGAATTTTATTATTCTTGAATTTTCCAATTCGGGAATTTTATTATTCAGAAATTTTATTATTCAGAAATTTTATTATTCCGGAATTTTACAGTGTCGCGAATTTTATTTTTCGGAATTTCCAAGTCGTCCGGAAAATTTGTCTTTTTGGTTTGAAAATTAATCTGCTTTTGCTGAGGATTCCATTTTTTCGATGAAAATTCGTTTTTTTTTTGTTGAATTCAACTGTCTTTTATTTAAATTAAAAATATTTATGTGTTTAACTATTATCTATTAAATTTTTCGTTGAGAATTCATTTTTTTGGTAAAAAATTCAACTGCTTTGTTGAACATTCGTCGTTTTGGATAGAAAATTCGTCCTTTTGGATTGAAAATTCATCTTTGGTAAAAAAAAGTCCCCTTTTTTAGTAGAAAATTGATTTCTTTTCTTGAAAATTCAACTATTTTGTTCAAAAGGTTTTTTTTTGTTCAAGGGTGAAACTGTTTGGTTAAAAATTAATCTGTTTTTGTTGAGGATTCAACTACTTTGTTAAAAATTCTTTTTTTGTTGAATTCACCTTTTTGAACATTTGTCCTTTTGGATTGCAAATTTAGCTTTGGTAAGAAAGTCATCTTTCTTGGTTGAAAATTAATTCTTTTTAATTAAAAAGTCTACTATTATATTTTTTGTTTGAAATCCATATATTTTAGTTGACAAGTAAATTATTTTGTCGAAAATGCAACTATTTTGTTAAAAAGTTCTTGATTTTAATTTAAAATATTTTTTTGTTGAAATATGAATTATTACATTTTTTGTTGAGAATTCATCTTTTTTATTGGTCGAAAATTCAACTTTTTTATTGAACATTTGTCTTTTTGGAGAGAAAATTCGTCCTTTTGGATTGAAAATTGATCTTTGGCAGAAAAGTAATGTTTTCTGGTTGAAAGTTAATTCTTTTTAATTAAAAATTCTGCTATTATATTTTTTATGTAGAATTCATATCTTTCAGTTGATAAGTAAATTATTTTGTTGAAAATTCAACTATTTTGTTAAAAAATAATCTTCTTTTGGTCGAAAATTCATTGGTTTAAGATTCATCTCTTTGGTTGAAAATTTAACTATTTTATTGAAAATTCATTTCTTTTGGTTAAAAATGCAACTGTTCGGTTCAAAATTAATCTTTTTTTGATTAAAAATTCAACTGTGTTTCTTTTTGGATTGAAAACTCATATTTTTTGTTAGAAAATTCATTGGTTGAAGATTCATCTCTTTGGTTGAAAATTTAACTCTTTTATTGAATTTTCATTTCTTTTGGTTAAAAATGGAACTGTTTGGTTGAAAATTAATCTTTCTTGGTTAAGGATTCAACTATTTTCTTGAAAATTTGTCTTTTTTGGTTGAATTCAACTGTTTTTTGATCTAAAATTGAAACCTTTTTGGTTGAAGATTCATCTCTTTGGTTGAAAATTATTATTTTTTGTTTGAAAATTCTACCATTCGGTTGAAAATTCGTCATTTATGGTAGAAATTTAATCTTCTCAGTTTAAAATTAATCTTTTGGGGTTGAAAATTAAACAGTTTTGTAGAAAAATCAACTTTTTGTTTTGAAAATTCAACAATTTTATAGAAATCTAAAGTATTTTGTTGAAAATTTACTTGTATTGTTGAAAATTTATACATATTTTGGTGTTGAGAATCCAACTGTTTTTTATCGCATTATTTTAGAATAAAGAATTTTCTAGAATTTCGGAAGATATGAAACGATTTTACAGGATTTATAAGGTTTTAAGATATTTTAAAAGATTTCACAGGATTGTATTAGATTTCCGAGCATTTGAATGTATTTTACTACAAGTTCCAGTATTTCAGATAATATCGTCATAGAATTTCAAGGGATTTTATAATATTTTAGTGGATTTCAAAGCATTTATTTACGAGAAGTGAGGTATTTTGTAGGTTTTCAAAGATTTGAAGAGATTTGAAATTATTTTTGGAATTCACCCTGAATTCATATTAATTTATCCTGAATTCTTTTAATTCTGAATACAATGGATTTTTAAAACTTTTTATAGTTTTTATTTCATTGATCCTAAGGATCAATTGAGAAAATGACCAAAGGATTTGAAATATTTTAAGATATATCTACAAATACCTTGGCATTTTCAAGAGCTTTACAAATTTTTTGAGGATTTCAAAAGATTTCAAAGGATTTTAAATATTTTAGATTATTTTAAAAGATTACAAAGAAATTTTTAATTGATTTCGGTAATTTAATGGGACTTCAAAGGATTTGAAATATTTGAAGACATTGTGAAATATTCCCGTGCGTTTTCAAGGGCTTTAAAAAGTTTCAAGCGATTTCCAAGGGTTTTAATAATTTTAAGGGATTTTAATATTTTAATGGACTTCAAAGAATTTATTCACACGAAGTGAGAATTTTCGTAGGGTTTCAAAGAATTGAAGAAATTTTCAAATATTGTTTGCAATTCATTTGGAATTCGCCCTGAATTATTGTTAATTGATCCTGAATTCTTTTAAATTCTTTAGAATTCTTCTAAATTCACTCAATTTTACTAAATTCAATGGATCCCTAAAAAGTTTTTGTTTAATTCGTCTTGAAGTCTTTTAAACTCATTTCTTTTAAACATTTCAACAAATTCTTTTGAATGCCCTTTTAATTTCTCTGAACTCAATTGAGACTTACTCAATTCAATTATTTGTTTCACATTTTTTAGTTGTTTTCAATTCACTTGATTGCTTTTTAAATTCAGCCTGATTTTTCATGAATTTAATTGAATTCTTCTTATGTTCCTTAAATTCCTCTAAATTCACTCAAACTTTACTGAAATCAATGGCATTTTTTTAAAAATTATTTTCAATTCTTTTCAATTGATTTGCAGTCATCAGTCACTTTTTTGTTCACTTGAATTCTACTAAATTAACTCAATTCAACTTAATTCGATGGATTTTCTTTGAATTTTTAAAAGTTTTTATTAAATTGATCCTTAAGTATTTAACCTCACCTAGAATTCTCGAACATTTCATCATATTCTTTGGAATCCCCTTGAATTTTTCTATTATTTCAAAGTTAACTGAATTCAATGAAGTTTTTTCATATTTAAACATTTTTTTCAATTCATTTTAATTTTTTGAAATTCACCTTGAATTTTTATGAATTTCATCGAATTCTTCTCATTTACTTTAAATTTCCCTAAATTCATTCCAATTTCACGGAAATCAATGGCATTTTTTTTTATTTTTTGAATTATTTCCAATACATTTATACCATTAAACCATTTTTCAACAAATTCTTTTGAATGCCCTTTTAATTTCTCTGAACTCAATTGAGACTTACTCAATTCAATTATTTGTTTCACATTTTTTAGTTGTTTTCAATTCACTTGATTGCTTTTTAAATTCAGCTTGATTTTTCATGAATTTAATTGAATTCTTCTTATGTTCCTTAAATTC
>CAKNYM010051510.1:104452-117313 GCA_932195095.1 Andricus curvator
CGATGCGTCTCAAGGACGCGAACAAATATGCCAGATATCATTTTGTTCTGTTTTTAATATTAAAAAAGTTTTTCTTATATAAAAAGAATAAACCATTTTTTGAAACTTCAAAAATCGGTACGGGTGGGTCATAAAGGGTTCATCAATAGGTTAATCGATGCGTCTCAAGGACGCGAACAAATACGTCAAATATCGTATTGTTGTATTTTGAATATCAAAAAAGTTTTTCTTATATAAACAGAATAAACCATTTTTTGAAACTTCATAAATCGGTACTGGTGGGTTATAAAAGGTTCATCAATAGGTCAATCGATGCGTCTCAAGGACGCGAACAAATGCTCTACATGTAATATTGTTGTATTTTGAATATCAAAAAAGTTTTTCTTATATAAACAGAATAAACCATAATTTGAAACTTCATAAATCGGCCCTGGTGGGTCATAATAGGTTTATTAATAGGTCAATCGATGCGTCTCAAGGACGCAAACAAATACTCTATGTGTAATATTGTCGAGTTTTGAATATCAAAAAAGTTTTTCTTATCTAAACAGAATAAACCATTTTTTGAAACCTCATCAATCGGTACTGGTGGGTCATAAAAGGTTCATCAATAGGTCAATCGATGCGTCTCAAGGACGCGAACAAATACTCTAAATGTAATATTGTCGTATTTTGAATATTAAACAAGTTTTTCTTATCTAAACAGAATAAACCATTTTTTGAAACTTCATCAATCGGTACTGGTGGGTCATACAAGGTTCATCAACAGGTCAATGGATGCGTCTCAAGGACGCGAACAAATGTTCTACATGTAATATTCTCGTATTTTGAATATCAAAAACGTTTTTCTTATATAAACAGAATAAACCATTGTTTGAAACTTCATAAATCGGCACTGGTGGGTCATAATAGGTTTATTAATAGGTCAATCGATGCGTCTCAAGGACGCAAACAAATACTCTATGTGTAATATTGTCGTATTTTGAATATTAAAAAAGTTTTTCCTATATAAACAGAATAAACCATTTTTTGAAACTTCATAAATCGGTACTGGTGGGTCATAAAAGGTTCATCAATAGGTAAATCGATGCGTCTCAAGGACGCGAACAAATATGCCAGATATCGTATTGTTGTGTTTTGAATATTAAAAAAGTTTTTCTTATATAAACAGATAAACCATTTTTTGAAACTTCATAAATCGGTACGGGTGGGTCATAAAGGGTTCATCAATACGTAAATCGATGAGTCTTAAGGACGCGAACAAATACGCCAAATATCGTATTGTTGTATTCTGAATATCAAAAAAGTTTTTCTTATATAAACAGAATAAACCATGTTTTGAAACTTCATAAGTCGGTATTGGTGGGCCATAAAAGGTTCATCAATAGGTCAATCGATGCGTCTCAAGGACGCAAACAAATAATCTATATGTAATATTGTCGTGTTTTGAATATCAAAAAAGTTTTTTCCATATAAACAGAATAAACCATTATTTTCAACTTCATAAATCGGTACTGATGGGTCATAAAAGGTACATCAATAGGTCAATCGATGCGTCTCAAAGACGCGAACAACTACTCTAAATATAATATTGTCGTATTTTGAATATTGAAAAAGTTTTTCTTATATAAACAGAATAAACCATTTTTTGAAACTTCATAAATCGGTACCGGTGGGTCATAAAAGGTTCATCAATAGGTCGATCGATGAGTCTCAGAGACGCGAACAAATACGCTAGATATCATATTGTTGTATTTTGAACATCAAAAAAGTTTTTCTTATATAAACAAGGTAAAATTTGTCTTTTGAAATCTCTAAACACAAGGAAAAAACTACTTCTAAATGGTCGATCTAGGTTAAAATCCTATCAGTCCTGGATATCAATCGGAGCTACACTTAATCCAAATTTCATGATCGTAGCTCTTTTACTTTTCGAGATACGGTGAACAGAAAAAAGTTACACACACATATACACACACGGACATTTTAAACAAAATTTTATTTTCGAGCTCCTGGGGTCGAATATGAGGAAGCAATTATTTTAAGGGTTGTTTCCCAACCTCCAAATCAAAATGTTTATGTTTTTACAGTATTTAAAAGTCACCTCAAACCTTTTTGGTAAAAAAATGTCGATACATAAATTGTTTTAATCGCTCAGAACTTTTTGGTCATCATGGCTCAAACAAAGTGTTTTTACAATAAAAGAAAATATTCAATCAAAAAATGTAGAGTCAAAGGGTAAAAGAGTAAAATAACCCTAATTATTTTTTTAATGACTAAAATAATATCTCTAGCCTTTCTTTTTTAGATGCAAATTTTAATTGTGGGGTTTAAAATTTTTTTTTTAATTTTTGTATAATTTATCTT
Source organism: Andricus curvator (assembly GCA_932195095.1). NCBI lineage: Eukaryota > Metazoa > Arthropoda > Insecta > Hymenoptera > Cynipidae > Andricus > Andricus curvator. Next base: position 106,820 of record CAKNYM010051510.1, read on the forward strand.
TTTTTTTTTAAGATGACTGAAACGAACAATTTTTTCACATTAGGTATTTGCAGTTATTTTATGAGAACATCTTCTCAATCATTTATTTCTTCAAGCTTTTCTCGATTTTGTGTTTTTTATTGAACATTTTTGTAATATCTATGTAACATTTTTTTTCAATTTACCTTAATAAAAAAGGTTAAAAAATGTTTCGATTAGAACATTCAAAAATTAAATAATTTTCAAATTTGATATTCTTGTTCAAAAATCTTAATGTAAAAAACAAGGTAAACAATTTTAACAAAAATGGGAAGGAGAAGATATTAACCGATTTCAGATAATTTTGAGTTGTTTTACTCTTGTCCAAAAGAACGTTTTCACACTATTTGAATGTTTTAGATTATTTTTTTCATTTCATACACTGGTGGTAAAATTTTTACAAAAAAGTACAAGAAAGCTAAAACAATTTCTACAGGAATCTACAAATAAATACAATAAATTACAACCAAAATTATAGGAAAGTGCAACTTCTTTCTATTATTGGGACAAAATTAAAAAAAAATTTAATCTGTAGTTTTCTGTAATACCTTGTAGATTTTTACAACAAAGTAAAAAAAAATATTAATCAAAAGTTATACAAATTTTTGATTTGTAGGAACTTATACTTTATTGTTATTTTTTTCACTTTTTTAAAAGAAAATACAAGAAAAAATTAGCCATTTGTATTTAATTCTATTTTCTTGTTAAATTTTGTACATTTTTATACAAAAAAATACATTTTTTAACAAAAAATTAAAGTTGTTCTTTCTTGTAAAAATTTTTTCCACCAGGATATTTAAAGAAAATATGTCTTCTGATAGGTACAATTTCGAACGTTACTTTACATTACCGATATGTGAGAATTGTAACGCGATAATGTTACCGTTATTTTCTAAAATAAGTAACGCGTTACCGTTACTAAAAAAATGTAACGTTCTGTATAAGGTGTTACTATCAAACACTTATTTTTCATTCTTACTTAACATTTATTACATTTGTTGAACTGAAAACTAGACCATACTCTTAAGAATGATTAAATCTGTTTTTGATCAATATTATGTTTAGATTTTTATTTTTTTATAATTGTGATCTGTTTGATACGTTCTAAAGTTATAGGGATATTCTTTGAAATAAATAATAAAACGGTAATTTAGAGTGGCAGTAAAAACTGTCGCAACGAGCGCGTGTTTAACGATGCGATCGCTGTGGAATATAAAAAGTTTATTGCTTGATTTTACTATTGGTGTACCGTTAAATTAACTGTTAATTGCCTCTTCCTATAGAACAGAAGATACAGTGTTATGAAAAATTCGTTCCATTGAAAGAATACATTTATTGCGAGAAATTGTGACTAATTTTCAACAAAACAAGTTAATTTTAACCCAAAATATTTGTGTTTTCTATCAAAATAGTCTAATTTTCAATAAGACAGTTGAATTTGCAACTAAAAAGAATGAAATTTTAATTAAATTAATGTATTTTTTATCATTTTTTAACTTTTCAACAAAATAATAAAATTTATAACGAAAAAAGATTAATTCTTCACGAAAAATGTAATAGTTGATATTTCAACCGAAAAAGATTTTACTTTTAAGGAAAATACAGTTGAATTCAACCAAAAAGACGAATCTCCAACAAAATAGTTGAATCCTCAACTAAACCTAATTATTTTCCAACCAAACATTATTACCAAAAAGATAAATTTTCATCAGAAGAGTTGAATTTTCAACCAAAAAAAAATTTTGCAGTCAAGAGAGAAAAAAAAGTTTAAGCGTGTTGTCCAATTTTCAAGGTAGGGTCTCAGTTCACCCAAATTTTATTTCTCCCAAAATTTATTTTCCCCAAAAATTCAAACATAGAAGTACGAGTTCGTGAGTTGGAAGTCCGCATAGTATAAAGTCAGGAAAGTCGGTAATTATTATTATTATTATTATACCATTAAGCCATTTCCCTTTCGGGGTAGGCGTGACTTGCTCGGTTGGAGAATAGTATTGCATAGGTTGAATAGGTATATAGGTGTAAGGTTGTAAGGTATGTAGGCATGTAGGTATATAGGTATAAGGTAGATAGGTATATGGATGTTGGGTATAAATATTTCAGATTGATCTGGAATTCTCGTGTTATTTATTTAAATGACACGTTTATTCCGCAACACTGCTCCGACCCAGGTTGCTGATCAATCTCTCTAGCGATCACCCCAAGTGAAGAGCCTCACAAAATTGTTATGTATGGTTCTCCACTTGGGCCCATTAGTATCCAAGGTCTTTGTTTCAGGCGCCATTCATTCTACTGTCACTCTGTTTACAAACTATTGGTCGCCACACTTTTCTGTCCTGGCATACTACTCTAGCTTCCTTCACGTCCATGCATTTTTTCATGCAAGCTCTTGTGTTTCTATGGCTTCTTATGTCTCTACGGATCAATGTCTCATTTACAGATTCTAACCATTCTTTCGGCGGTCTACCTCTGGGCATTCTGCCATTTACTTTACCTTTATACACTTGTTTGGTCAGTCGTTCATCTTTCATTCTTTCAAGATGTCCGAACCATCTTAACTGATTTCTTTCCCATGTGTCAACTATTGTCTCTTTTGCACCACATTCTTTGAGGATTGTCTCGTTTCGGACTTTGTCCATCAGTGTTTTCCCGCATATTATGCGCAGAGGTTTCATGCCGATCGCGTTAATTTTACTCCTGTCCTTTTCTTGACAGGTCCATGTCTCGCTACCGTATAGTACAGTCGGTACGAATATAGAATTATGTATGGCCATTTTAGCTTTTTTTGATATGTTTTTATTTGTGAGGATGGATCCTACTCTACCGATAACCTGTCTACCCTTATTTATGCGCCTATCTAACTCCCCATCTATTTTTCCATCGCTAGTGAATAGACTACCTAGATACACGTACTGGTCAACTTGTTCTAATCTCTCATCATTTATGATAATGTTGCATATTGTTTTCTCACTTTTTCCCTCAAACACCATGATTTTTGTTTTATTTACGTTAATTTTGAGTCCCATGTCCTTCATGCTTGTATTAAGTTTATTCAACATTCTTTGCAAGTCCTCGACTGATTCTGCCATAACAATCTTGTCATCTGCGAAAGCTAACCCACGTACCTTGACTGTTTGGAGATCTACACCTTCTTCGTCGAAGAGTGCAGTTCTTAGACACTTATCCATGAATATGATAAATAGCCACGAGGACATAACGCATCCTTGTTTCACGCCTTGCATAATATCGAACCAGTCACTCAGTTTCCCGTTTACCCTTACGCTCGCTTTACTACCTGTATATATTGTTTTTATTGCTTGCAGGAGCCCTCCATTTACTCCGTACTCTTTAAGAACTTCCCAAAGTTTACTTCTATTTACCGTGTCAAATGCTTCTTCTAGGTCAATAAATGCACAGAAAACTTTCTTTCCTACTCTCAAGCTTTTTTCTGTGATCTGTCTTAGGCTAAATATCTGATCTGTACATGATCTTCCTGGCATAAATCCACTTTGGACTTCCCATATCTTTTCTTCTGTAATTTCCATTACCCTACGAATAAGTATTTTTGAGTATATTTTACTTACGGTACTTAGTAGACTGATACCTCTGTAATTGCTGCAGTTGCTTTTGTCTCCCTTTCTTTCGTATATTGGTACGATAATCGCTTTTCTCCAATCGTCCGGGACTTCTCCCGTCTCGATACATAAATTTATCAATTCGCACAACCTGTGAGGTATGTACTCGCCACCGTATTTAAGCATTTCAGCGCTGATACTATCTACACCAGCAGCCTTACCGTTTTTCAAGTTCTTTATTATGTTTCTGACCTCAGTGACACATACTTTTTCAATTGGGTTTTCTAATGCATTATGTTCTATGTCGCAGTTTTGTTGTCCTATATCTTTACCTCCTAATAGTTCTTTAAAAGATTCTTTTAAAGCGTCTACTATCCCGTCTATATCATATAGCATTTCACCTTTGCTGTTTCTCATGCTCGCAAACTCTGTATTTTTACTTTCCTTCAACTGTTTATATAATAGTTTCATCATTCCTTCAAAGCTGTTTTGTATTTTCTTCTCTTCTTCTGTTCTCATTTTCTCTTTACTCTCTTTGACTAGTCGTTTAACTTTTCTCTTTTTGTGTCTGTAATCATTTTTAAGTCTATTTCTCTCCTCATCGCTAAGACCTGTAATTTGCAACGTTCTTTCGTGCGCTTCTCTCTTTTCTTTTTGGGCTGCCTCAATTTCATCATTCCACCATGCATCACCAGATTTTCTTCCAACAACCGCCGTACCACATACTTCGGTCGCAGTTTCAACGATGACATCCCGTAGCAAAGTCCACATGCCCTCTAAATCTTTACTGTTTATTAATCCCTTCCAAATTGTCTCATCTATACTTGCGTTTAACCTATTTTGAAAGTCTATTCGCACTTCCGGTTTTTGTAAATTTTCAATCTTTATTCGCGTTTGTTTTGTTTTTGTTGTTTTCTTTCTTCTCCATCCCCGCCCTAAATTTATTGTGGAGACTAAGAGGTAATGATCAGTATTGCATTCGGAACCCCTCATGACTCTTGTATCTTTCACTAGTTCTCTTAGTCTTTCATCCGCAATAACAAAGTCAATTATACTGTGGCTATTTCCTTTACGCCAGGTGTACATATGGATCATTTTGTGTCTAAACCAAGTATTTGTAATAAATAGGCCCTTTTCTAAGCATAAGCTAACTAATTTTTCCCCGTTATAGTTTTTTTTGTTGCATCCCCAAATTTACCTAGCACCCTTTCTGTATCTGTATCCTGACGTTGAACGCCGACCCATCCGTTCATATCTCCTAGCAGAATTATTCTTTCACCTTGATCGCAAGTACTTATTGTGTCATTTAAAGTGTCCCAGAAAGCGTCTTTGACTTCTCGCGGCTCACTGTCAACTGGGGCGTAGCACGCTATGATAAATAACCTTCTGATTCCTACCTTCATTCTAGCCCACAACAATCTGGGAGATACAAAATCATGATCTTTGAGATGCTGTCTTGCTTTTTCATTCATAATTAAACCGACCCCTTGACTACGATTTGATTCACTACCTACTCCTGACCATATTTCAAAACCGCCTTTCAACACCCCATTTTCTATGTTTCTACTTTCGCAACCCTTTTTCTTCGTCTCAGGTACACATAAAATATCTAGTTTCCTTGCATGCATAGTTTCTCGTAGTTCTCTTACTTTAAGGTCGTTCACCCCTCTAGCATTCCAGACACCCAGTCTCCATTCATCGCCTGAAACTCGACTTTTACGTTTACCGTGTGTACTAAATAAATAAATATCCAAAAGATGTCACCGCAAATATGTTTCTTGAATTAAATAAACTCAGATATTAATAAAAATGTAAAGTTCTGAATGTTTTAGTTTCTTTAAAGTTTTCCCTCAAGGGGAATATATTTTTTGAAATAGATCTTGACAAAAAACATAAGGTTATGCAAGTGCAGGCTATGTTAGGGAATTCTCGCCAGAATTGGATATTTTACAACATAAGCAGTTGGTTCCTACAGAAAATTTACAAATTTGGCACAATACATGTTTATGTTAGAGAATTCTAGCCGGAATTGGCTATTTCTCAAGAGAAACAGTTAGATCTTTTAGGAAACTTAGAAATTCCTGCAATTTGAGGTCATGTTTGAAAATTCTCCCTGGAATTGGATATTTTTCAAGAGAGACAGTTAATCCTTTAGGAAAATCTATAGACAAGAACAATTTGAGGTTATGTTATGGAATTTTTGCCGAACTTGGATATTTTTCATCAAAAACAGTTAGGTCTTTCCGAAAACTTGACAGTTTTTCAAGCAATTTTAGGTTATGTTAGCGATTTCTCGTCGGAACTAGATATTTGACAACAGAAGCACTTGGGTCTTTTATAAAACTTGAAAATTCAAACATTTAAGGTGTTTAAGGAACTGAATATTTTTCAATAGAAACAGTTGGGTCTTTTATTAAACTTACAAATTTCAAAAATTTTAGGTTATCTTAGAGAAATCTCGCTGGAAATGGATATTCTTTAACAGAAACAGTTGAGTCTATATGAAATTTATAATTTCGAAAAATGTTAGGTGGAATGGAAAGGAATTAAATGGAATTCCTGCCGGAATTGGATATTTTTTACGAGAAACAGTTAGTTCTTTTCTGAAAACATAACAGTTTGAACAATTTTTGGTCATGTTAGCGATTTATCGTCGGAATTAGATATTTTACAGCAGAAAAAGTTAAGACCCAACTGTTTCTTTGAAAAAAGATTGAATGCCGCCGAGATTTCCCTAATTTAAACTAAAATTTTTTCGAATTTGTAAGTTTTATTAAAAAAAACTAAAGTGCTTCTGTTGTAAAATATCCATTTCCGACAAAAAATCGCTAACATAACCTAAAACTGTTCAAACTGTGAAGTTTTCGGAAAGACCTAACTGTTGATGAAAAATATCCAAGTTCGGCGAAAATTCCATGAAATGACGTCAAATTGTTCTAATCTATACATTTCCGAAAAGACTTAACTTAAGTCTCTAACATAACGTTAAATAATAGGAATGTCTAAGTTTCTGAAAAGATCTAACTGTTTCTGTTGAGAAATGGCTAATTCTGGCTAGAATTCTCTAACATAAACGTGTATTGTGCGAATTTGCAAATTTTCTATAGGTCCCAACTGCTTCTGTTGTGAAATATCAAATTCCCACGAGAAATCCCTAACATAACCTACAACATTTGTTCGAACTTGTAAGTTTTCTGGAAAACCTAACTGTTCTTGTTGAAAAATAGCTAATACTGGCAAGATTTCCGTAACATAACCTGAACGTCCTTTGTCAAGATCTATTTGAAAAAATATATTTATAACCTACAATTTTTCGAATTCATAAGTTTTTTAAAAGACTTAACTTTTTGTGTTGTAAAATATCTAATGTCGGCGATAAATCGCTAACATGACCTAAAATTGTTCAAACTGTCATGTTTTCAGAAAAGAACTAACTGTTTCTGTTCAAGAATATTCAATTCCAGCGAGATTTCTCTAAGATAACCTAAAATTGGTGAAATTTGTAAGTATTCCCTGAGATAACCTAAAATGTTTGAATTTTTAAGTTTTATAAAAGACCCAAGTGCTTCTGTTGTCAAATATCCAGTTCCCACGAGAAATCGCTAACATAACCTAAAATTGCTCAAACTGTTAAGTTTTCGGAAAGAACTAACTATTGTTGATCAAAAGTATCCAATTTCGGCAAAAATTCCATAACATAACCTCAAATTGTTCTATCTATAAATTTTCTTAAAGACTTAACTGTCTCTATTGAAAAATATCCAATTCCAGGGAGAATTTTCTAACATAACCTCAAATTGTAGAAATTTCTAAGTTTCCTAAAAGATCTAACTGTTTCTCTTGAGAAATAGCTAATTCCGGCTAGAATTCTCTAACATAACCTGAATTCCATAACCTCATGTTTTTTGTCAAGATCTATTTCAAAAAATATATTCCCTTCGAGAGAAAACTTTACAGAAACTAAAACATGTAGAACTTTACATTTTTATCAATATCTGAGTTTATTTAATTCAAGAAACATATTTGCCGCGACATCTTTTGGATATTTGTTTATTTAGTTTCATCATTACCCACTGTCCTGACTTTATACTATGCGGACTTCCAACTCACGAACTCGTACTTCTATGTTTTAATTTTTGGGGAAAATAAATTTTGGGAGAAATAAAATTTGGGCGAACTGAGACCTTACCATTTTCAAGACATAAAATGTAAATTCTCTACAAAACAGTTGAATTTGTATCAAAAAAGTTAATTTTCAATCAAACAGTTACATTTTTTTACCAAAAAATTGAGTTTTTAACCCAAAAATACAAATTTTCAACAAAACAGTTGAATTTTCAACCGAAAAGGAATCCCTTCTAACAATATTGTTAATTAATATATTAAAGTTTATTTAAACTGAAAACATTTTTATTTTCTACCAAAATGGTAGAATTTTTAAACGAACAAAAAACGAATTTCCAGCTACACAGTTGAGTTTTCAATCAAAAAGGATGTCTTTCGGACAAAATTGTTAATCAACATATTAAAGTTAATTTTTAACCAAAATATTTGCATTTCATACCAAAATAGTCGAATTTTTAACTGAAAAGGATGCAATTGTAATAAAACTGTTGAATTTTTTATATATTTAAAAACTTTTAACAAAATTATAAAAATTTTTACAGAAAAAATGAATTCTTCATGAGAAATGTAATAGTTGATATTTGAACCACAAAAAGATTAACCAAAACCAATCATCTTTTAACCAAACAGTTACATTTTTAAACTAGGAAGATGAATTTTCATCAAAGGAGTTGAATTTTTAACTAAACAAATTTTCAGTCAAGAGAGGAAAAAAATTGAACCAAATTGTTCAATTTTCAATGAAAAAATGCGAATTTTCTACAAAATAATTGAATTTTCAACCTGAATATATGAATTTTCTTTAAAAAAGTTAATTTTCAACCAAATAGTTGAATTTTGTACCAAGATAATTGATTTTTAAATCCAAGAAGACGAATTTTTGACAAAAACATTGAATTTTCAACCAAAAAGGATGCCTCTCTAACAAAAGTGTTAATTATATAATAAAGTTAATTTTCACCCAAGTATTTGCATTTTCTCCCAAAATGGTTCAATTTTCAAACAGACAGGATGAAAATTTAATAGCTTTATTGAATTTTTAATAAATTTTCAACAAAGTAATAAAATGTTTAACCAAAGAAAAAGAATGAAAAAGAAGAAAAACGTAATAGTTTATATTTCAACCAAAAGAAGATTTCAATTTCACATTAAAAAACATTTGGTTTCAACCCAAAAAGACGAAGTTGAAGTTTCAAATAAAAAGATCAATTTTCTACCAAAAATGAAATAGTTAAATTTCTAGTTCAAAAATTAGATTTCAACCAAAAAGATGAATTTTCAACAAAAAATGTAATAGTTGATATTTCAACCAAAAAATTTAATTTAAAATTTACAACAGGTGATTTCAATAAAAAGACGCATTTTCAATAAACCGATTAAATCCTCAAATAAAACAAATTAGTTTTCAACCAAACTGTTGCGTTTTCAACCAAATAGTTGTATTATCATCTAAAAAAGATAACTGTTGTTACAAAAAATGGAATAGTTAAATTTTCAACAACAAATTTTCCAGAAAATAGTTAAATTTCCGATCAAAGAAATCAATTTTTAACTAAAACAAGGAATCTTCAACTAAAAAATGAATTTTCAACAAAGTGGTTTTTAAAAATAAGAATGTTCTATTTTCTGTATAGACTGTGATATCACTGCGCTCAGCATTGGATTCATCTCGAGAGGAGTTGCGTCGTCTGAAAGAAGACTTTGGCGAATTTTCGGCCGAGAATTACGCAAACGTGGTGGAGAGACTCGCTCTAGAAAATCACGTATTGCGACGAAAAATACTCAGCAGAAGCGAATTTTCCAGTGATGCCGCCACCAGCCCTCCTCCACTTGCTGTAACGATCAAAGAGTGAGTTTCGCATATATTTTCCATCGTTGTACAGTGAGGTAGAATCGTCAGAACACGGCCAAAAGTCCTAGTTATTAATTTTAGTATGTAAACTTAAAATTCTTAAAATTACGTTCTAATATAACCAGCCAATCATGTATTACAACCTTTTATAATTAGCGTTAACTTTTAAAACGTTATTTTTTTGCTTAAGAAAGACGACCCTATAATAGTTTCGTTTTCACAGATATTCGATCTGCAGCTTTTAACAGCTTCCAGGCCGCGGACTCACCACACTATTGACACTATTTGACAATTTTTTGAGCGAATTCACTACTTTGTTACTATTTCAAACAAAAAAAAATGAAAGAAAGGAAGAAAGGAAGAGAAACTAAAGACACACTTGTGTGGAAAAATCTTGTGGTCTGGCCCGGCCCAGACCAGACCACCTGGTTTCCAGTCTTGACGCTGATCAGATGGTCTGGCCTGGGCCTGACCGAAAGTGTAACGTTTTTTTTGTCTAGCCCCAGGTCAGATCGTATGGTCAGCTGCTAGTTATTGATTGGTCAGCCGCTAGTTATTGATTGGTCAGCCGCTAGTTATTAGCTAGTCAGCCGCTAGTTATTGGCTGGTCAGCCGATAGTTACTGTCTGGTCATCCTCTATTTATTAGCTGGTCAGCCGCTATTTATTAGCTGGTCAGCCGCTAGTTATTGGCTGGTCGACCGCTAGCTATTGGCTGGTCAGCCGCTAGTTATTGGCTGGTCAGCCAATAGTTGTTAGCTCGTCAGCCGCTAGTTATTGGCTGGTCAGCCTCTAGTTATTGGCTGGTCAGCCTCTAGTTATTAGCTGGTTAGCCTGCTATTTATTGACTGGCCAGACTCTATTTATTAGCTGGTCAGCCTCTAGTTATTGGCTGGTCAACCGCTAGCCATTGGCTGGTCAGCCGCTA
>CAKNYM010051510.1:117323-128162 GCA_932195095.1 Andricus curvator
GCTGGTCAACCGCTAGCCATTGGCTGGTCAGCCGCTAGTTATTGGCTAGTCAACCGCTAGCTATTGGCTAGCGGTTTAATTTAAAATACAAAAACAGCACTCCTTTTTTGCTAATTTTTAGAGTTTAAAAGTCACTACAAACAAATCGATTTTAGAGGACACATGGACCAGGTTTAAAAAGTTGTAGAAAAGTATCATATTTGCTATTTTGTGTTTTTTGAATTAAAATTTTATTTTTGATCTTAAGACAAATTATTAATTAAGTCCAGGAAAAAAGCTGCTTGAATATAAATAAGATCGTAGCGAAACGATTTAAAATTACGTCACTGGTTGGTGTTAGTACCGGAAGAGCTGTCACGCCTTTAATGGCGCAGAAGTTATTGCTTTTTCAAATATTGAAACCAAGTGTTGCATGCAGAAAGAAAGTAGTTTTCTTATGTACAAAATTTCCGCCAAAAACCCCAGTAGCCAAGCGTCTCACGACCTAAAGTAATTTAATAATTTTAACAATTAACAATAAAAATCTCCTAAAGAAAATTAAAAAAAAACTAAATAGATTTACAGAGAATCTTTCAAGGAATAAAATGAGCCCTACAACATTAGGATTGAAAAGAATTGCAACTTTCACCTAAAGAGAAAGCAAAAACATGAGTCTCTAAATAATGATTGTTAAATTAACCATTTTAAACTGAAATATTTTTTTATAAAGTTCGCCTCTATTTCTATTTTAAAATTAGTTACAAACAGCAATGGAATTCAGTTGAGTAATTCATACTGAATATAGGTATTAAGTGAATTAATAGTTTTAGAGCTATGGTTTTTTTTTCATTAAACTAGTAATTAGTTATATTAAATTTTTTTTTTAATTATTAAACTAGGTAATTAGTGCGCTATGCGCGCACTAATTACCCTTTCTTTAGCAAAAAGAACTCGGTTTATTTTCCAACACGACACAAATTTTTCCATTTACTTAGAATTCTTTAAAATCGACAGATTTTTTTTCATTTCATTTAAATTACAAAAAAGGAAACAACGTGACTGTAGTACAATTAAAGATTCAACATTCACTGAAGCTATTTACATGATTTATTATGCAGCCTTTCAAATGTATCAAAATCTATTTATTACATCGTCTCACATAATAACTAACTGAGTAATAAATTATGCTTCCATTTTTATCAAAATTGAAAATATGAACTCATAACAAATCAACAGGTGTAAGGAAAACTATATTAAATTATTTTCTAAAATTTTTATATTAGAGTCTCGGCACCTTTTATCTGTAATAACAAATCTACCTACCTGTGCTGTAATATAATTTCCAACACATCTCTTCCTTTCTAATTGACTTATTTAGCTCACTTCTTGAGATCTGTATATTTATAAATAGAGTTTAGGAAACAGTAAACAAACCGGCCCACCTGATCCACGCGTACGCGCATATAAGCAGTCGTACGCTCTTCTATTGTAACGTACGGCAATGATGCGAGAAAAATGATGAAGTTTAGCCTTTTTTAATATTTATTAAAAAAATAACACATTTTAATCATAAAAAAGTCACCTACTTATGAAATAAAACACCGCTGAGCAAGTAACGGAATGGTTTTTATAATTTTTGTTCACTCCGAAACTGGGTTTTAACGCACGTACGGGAATGACGTTTTTCTTGTCAAAATGCACTTTTCAGTTTTAATATCAGATTGACAAAAAAAAAAAAGAGTTAATATTTTAAGCTCAATTTGATAGAATCTTATATTAAACGATACGCTTAATATTCCTGTATTTATTACTCAACTGTAACTACAATATTTTACTAGAGAAAAAGACGTACGGTAATGACGTCTGAAATGACAAAAAATCGAGGGACAGACTTTAAGGTTTTTACAATATTATTTATTTGTCTTAAAAAATGTGCATACATTAAATTTGTGTTCATCTAAAGTTTACAAACTTGATACGTTAAGCGCTTCTCAGGTTACTGTCTAAAAAAAGGAGAAAATCAGTTTATCCTTGTGCAAAGTGAGGTTGGGACACCGTACGGTAATGACGTTTGGGGTGTTATTATATTAAATTACAGTAAATAGGAACAGAAATGAAAAAAAGAACTGACCATTTTGTAGAGGATGATAATAAGTATTTATTGAATTTAAAAAAAATCAGTACGAATTTCTAAGTTAATGTTATATTACTGCGACTTCAAGTTTGCCTTCAATTTGACAATTACCCACATATTTGTCACATAAACGTATTAATTTATTTTGTATTTATACCAACTGATATAAATATTTGACTCAATTTTGAAGATTTTCGCTAGTAGTGAATAGCGACTGAAAACCCTCTTTTGGTTCAAAATTCCACTACTTAGTTGAAAGTTGAACTACTTTGTTAAAAATGCATTTTTTTAATAATGATTCCTCATTTTAGTTGAAAAAAAATTTTCCTGTTAAAAATTGAACTATTTTGTTGACATTTTATAAATTATTTTTTCAACTGAAAATTTAAGTATTCCATGTTTGGATTAAAATTTATCTTCTTCAGTTGAAAATTCAACTATTTGGTTGGAAATGTCTGTATTTTGTTGAAGCTTCGTCTTTTGTGGTAGAAAATTAATCTTCTTGGTGACTAATTTTCGTTTCATTTGTTTGGCTTGAACATTAGTTTTTCTATTGAAAACTAATTTTTTAACTGAAAATTTAACTATATCATGTTTGTTTGAACATCAATCTTCTTCAGTTGAAAATTCAACTAATTGTTTGAAAATATCTGTAATTTTTTCAAACTTTGTCTTTTTGGTAGAATATCAATCCTCTTAGTGACTAATTCAACTTTTTCTTTGGAAATTCAACTGTTAGGTTAAAAGTTCCATTAAAAATAAAAAATGTTGGTTGTAAATTCATGTATTTTGTTAAAAATTAATCTTTTTTAGTAGAAAATTAATCTTTTTGATTCAAAATTCATTTCTTTGGTTTGAAAATTAGTTTTTTTTATTGAAAATTAATTTTTTAACTGAAAATTTAACTATATCATTTTTGTTTGAACATCAATCTTTTTCAGTTGAAAATTCAACTAATTGTTTGAAAATATCTGTATTTTTTTTTAAACTTTTAATCTTCTTGTTGGCTAATTCGCCTTTTTGGTTAAAAATTTAACTATTACGTTAATTTAATTCAACTATTAGTCTAACTGAAAATTAAACTATTCTTTTTTTTTGGAAATTTATATTTTTTCATCGAAATTGCGTCTTTTAGATTTTTTTTTGGTTGAACAGCTTTTGTCTTTTCATTTTTTTTCGTCTCTCGTGTCGTTTTTCCAAAAGTTCAATATTTTTATTTTTAATCTTGTTTTTTACGATTAAAAGAAAATCTACTTGTTTTATCTAAAAATGATTGATAACAAATTTGTAGATCCTTTTTAGGTGAACAACTTTTGTCTATTAATTTTTTTTTGTACCTTGTGTCGTTTTCCAAAAAATTTAATTTTTTTATCTGCAATGTTATTTTTTACGATTGAAACAAAAACTACGCGTCCTATCAAAAAATGATTCATGACAAATATGCAGCTCTTTTTTAGATAAGCAACTTTTGTCAATTCATTTTTCTCATAGTTTGTGTCGTGTGTGCAAAAATTAAATTTTTTATTTCTAATGCTGTTTTTTACGAATTTAAAGAAAAACTACGCGTCCTATCAAAAAGTGATTATCAAAAAATTTGTAGATCTTCTTTAAATGTACAATTTTTATTTTTTCATCATTTGTTGATTTTTCATTATTTTTTTTGCGATGAAAATTTGAATAATTATTATAAGCAGGTATTCAAAATAGTGTTAGGAAAAAAATACAATACATTTAATAAAGTCAAATTATTTCTGTTCCCAAAATCATGAATTAAGCTATTTTAAATTATTAAATTAAAATGCTGGAAATTTGAAGATAAGACTTTTGCATCTTACGATAAAAGTTTTTTTAGAGATAAAAAATATATTTGTAATTCAAAATTATCAAACTAATTGTCTTTAAGTACATAGGTTAATGAGACAACCTTACAAAAATAGACAAATATTTATGTATATTTATTTCAATGAATTTTATTTTCCTGCCGACAAAACTTGATAGATGAAACTATAATAAAGTTTTATTTATCAGGGTAGCCGTAAGTTAGAGAAGACCTGAAAATCAGGAAAAAGTCAAGGACTTAAGATTCTGGTCTTTGAATGTTAATAGTCAGGGAAAAGTTAGGAAATTTTCCAAATTAAGTTTTTCGGCCAGTCTGATGATGTTCTTGTTAGTAATTTATTTGGCTTGTATTACTTTTTTTATTTCTTTTTTTCGCAGTTGCTTCCTCCTGACGATTATATTTTTAGTTAACATTTTTATTATTTTGTTGAAGATTCAACAACTTTGTTGGAGTCATCCTTTTTGGTTGAAAATTGATCTTCTTGGTTGAAGGTTGAACCACTTTATTGAAAAAAAAAAAATTTTTTGTTCAAGATTCATCATTTTAGTTGAAAATTCATCTCTGGTTGAAAATTTGTTTTGCTTCAAGAATAATTTTTTTAACTCAAAATTGAAATATTTCAATTAAACATTAATTATTTTATTTGAAAATTCATCTCTTTCGTTAAAAGTTTAACTTTTAAAATTCAACTGTTTTACAGAAAATTCGTCGTTTCGCTTGAAACTTCAACAATTTGCATGAACTTGCTTCTTCTTTCTTAACTGAGGAATCTTTATTTGTTGAAAATGCATCCCTTTATTTGAGAAATTCATCATTGTAGTTAACAATTTATCTTCAAGGTTGAAAATTGAATAATTATTTGTTAAAAATTTAGTTCTTTTTGTTAAAAAAAATTTTCAGTCGCAAATTCAACTATTTGTTTGAAAATTCATGTATTTTTTTGAAAATTCGTCTTTTTTGGTAGAAAATTAACCTTCTTGGTTGAAAATTCGTCTTTTTGGTTAAAAATTCCTCTATTTTGTTGAAAGTTTAATTATTTTGTTAAAAATGTGTTTCTTTTTGGTTGAAATATTAACTGTTTTTGGTTGAAGTTTAATATTTTTTGTTTGACAATCCGAATATTTGGGTGAAAATGCATCTTTGTAGGTAGAAAATTCAAATATTTGGTTAAAAATTCCATTGTTTTTGCTGAAAATTTAATTATTTTGTTGAAAATTTAAGTATTCGATTAAAAAGTCATCTTTGTCTGTCAAAAATTCTACTCTTTTATTGAAAATTCGTTTATTTTTTAAGAAAATTCATCCTTTTGGATTCAAAAGTTGTTGTTTTTGAAAATTCAACTGTCTTAAAAAATTCAATTTATTGATTGAAAATGCAACGGTTTTCTGTTGAGGTTTAATTTTTTTTGTTTGAACCATTTGGTTTAAAATTAATCATTGTAGGTTGAAAATTCAACAATTTGGTTAAAAGTTCAACTATTTGGTTGAAAATTTAATTATTTTGATGAAAATTCAACAATTTTGTTAGAAAGTCATCCTTTTTAGTTGCAAATTGAAAAATTTGGTTAAAGTTTTTTTTTCTGGCTTGATAGACAAATCTTTGTTGGTTGAAAATTCGTCATTTTTATATGAAAATGCATGTCTTTTGGTAGAAAATTAATCTTTTCAGTTGAAAGTTCAACTATTTGGTTGAAAATTTGTGTCTTGTTGAAAATTTATATTTTTGTTGACAATTCGGCTATTATTTTGTTGAAAATGAAATATTTTTACTTGAAAATTCAACTATTTGATTGAAAATTTGTGTATTTTGTTGAAAATGCAATATTTTTCTTGAAAATTCAACTATTTGGTTCAAAATTTATATTTTTCAGTAAAAAAAATCTTCTTTTTGGTCGAAAATTGATGTATTTTGTTGAAAATTGATCTTTTTGGTAGAAAATTAACCTTCTTGGTTTAAAATTCGTCTTTTGGGTAGAAAATTAAGCTTCTTGGCTTAAAATTAATCTTGGGTGAAAATTCATCTGTTTGTCTAAAAAATCACCTATTTTGTGGAAAATGTAATATTTTTACTTAAAAACTGAACTATTTGTTTGCATATTAATGTATTTTGTTGAAAATTCATCTTTTTGGGTAGAAAATTAATCCTCTTTGTTGAAAATTGGTCTGTTTTGTTGAAAATTCGTCTTTTTTGGTAAAAAAAAAATATTCTTGGCTGAGAATTTATCTTTTTGTTTGAAAATTCAGCTATTTGGTTAAAAATTAATTTATTTTGTTGAAAAGGCAATATTTTTACTTGAAAATTTCACTATTTGGTTAAAAGTTCATCTTCTTGGTTAAAAATTTTACTATTTTGTTAAAAATTTTACTATTTTGTTAAAAATTCATCTATTTTGTTGAACGCGCAATCTTTTTACTTGAAAATTCAACTATGTGTTTGAAAATTTATGTATTTCGTTGAAAATCTATATTTTTCAGAAAAAAAATCTTCTTTTTGGTCGAAAATGTATGTATTTTGTTGAAAATTGATCTTTTTGGTAGAAAATTAACACTCTTGGTTTAAAATTAATCTTTGTTGAAAATTCTTCTTTTGGGTATAAAATTAACCTTCTTGGCTTAAAATTAATCTTGGTTGAAAATTCAACTGTTTGTTTAAAAAATCACCTATTTTGTGGAAAATGTAATATTTTTACTTAAAAATTGAACTATTTGTTTGCAAATTAATTTATTTTCTTGAAAATTCATCGTTTTCGGTAGAAAATTAATCCTCTTCGTTGAAAATTGATCTGTTTTGTTGAAAATTCGTCTTTTTTGGTAGTAAATAAGCCTTCTTGGCTGAGAATTCAGCTTTTTGTTTGAAAATTCAGCTATTTGGTTAAAAATTCATCTATTTTTTGTTGAAAATGCAATATTTTTACTTGAAGTCCTAGGAATTTAAAGCGCTACAAATTGAATTTAATGTATTACTCACATTCATTTTATTTCAAAGAATTTCTTCCATTACTTTCCTGAAAAATCTCCTTGTTTCCCCTATTTTTAGAGCGTTTTGAACTGTAAAGCGTATTATCGACACAGTTTAAAAAAAAATTTGGCTTCTTTTTATAATGTGTGTAGACCGAAATTTGAAACCGTTTAGGCCCTGTGTTTTATACCTATATTATTCCAGCTTTTTTGAGATAGGATTTTTTATAACAATAAGGAAATTTAGTAAATCTGCGAAAAAGTTTATCGTTGCGAAAAAGTTTATCCTGTCAGATCCGCTCGACTGGTGTCAATTACCGTAAGCCGGGGCTAACCGGGTCACGCTGGGGAAATCATTGTTTCTTGTAAAATAAATGTCAAATTTTCTTTTAGAGACAGTTTGGTTTATTTTCGTTCTGAAGTTTTGATAAAAATAATATTTATGCAAGGTTGTCACTTTCTGTTTTTTTGCTGTAAACAGGTTTTTGTCAAAAGTTCCGAATTTTTAGGAGAAAAATGGAAATGGTCAGAAATTACGTCAAGAATGTGAGATCCTCCCGTTTCTTTAAATAAGCCATTGAGAAGTTTGTTTTTTGTATTTAATTTACTTAAAAATAATAACAGAAACTTATAATTCATATTATTTTGCCTTTCAGTATTACAGAATAGCGGTCTTTGCATTTTTATTGAAAATGGACGCCTTAGCCCCGTCAAGACGGACACATTTTGGATTGCAATAACCAGTTACCTAATAGCTAAATTAAATGTTTCAACTTTATTATATGCAAAGAAAAGGGTCAGAATTTATATATTTAAAGAATTAATATTTAATTATGATTCCTTCGTGTAATTTATTGTGAAAAATATAAAAACTTCTCCCACTTAGCCCCGTCTTACGGTATGTGTTCCAGACACATCGAGCACAATTAAAAACGCAGCGCATTCGCGGCTAACTATTAATAAATTGTGTGCGAAGTCCCACATGACGTCTGACTCATCCTGTATTCAATTGTTAGCCCAACAGAGCCTGGGGTATCGAGCATCGTCATGGATACTACCGAGGATCAAACCGTCGTCGACGGACCATCGGAGCAACTGATTCCAGAAAAAGAAGCCCCACCCGACGATTCTCAGCAGGAATTATCCCCAATTCCAAAAGTTATGAGGGAATCCAGTGGTGAAGAGGGTGCGATTGATGAAGACAAACCCGCCACAGCAGTATCGAACGATCCTGCTGAAAATATCGAAAACTCCAGCAACGATCTTCTCGATGTTCCTGACAAAGATTTGGAAGATCTAAGTCTCAAGTCCGCCTCAGACGGGGAAAACTCTGTCTTCACAGACAATCCGGAGAACCAACAACCGGAAGCGAAACCGAACGAATCGGAAAACGAATCTGAGGAATTGGATGATATCGAGCTCATCTTCACGACCGATGAGACCTGCAGGGATGTAGGGCTCCAGGAAGACTTGGTTTCCATCACGGAAAACGAACCCTGGCAGCAAACTTCTGGTCAACCAGTTTTGCTGAAATATACCAAGTCTGCCGAGGGAGACTCCTTAGTTTGTAACGGCGACAAAACCAGCTCTGTTGAAGAAGCTATGTCTTCGCAAAGCTCCAGCATTGATCGCGAAGAGAGCGTGGACAGATTTGATGAAAGCTCGAGTACTAGATTGAACAAACTGTGGTCCCAGTGCTCTGTTTTGGTCGAGACTGATATCAGCAAGTGCGGCGTCCTCGAGGAACCAGATCTATCTTCCAGGCATGCTATCAGGAGGAATACTCTGGCGGCCCCTCCTATGGCTTATCGGTAAGTTTATACTCACTTTTTACACTCTTTTATTAACTCAAGGTCCATAGTCTTTAGTAGATGTTCAAGGAGCATTCTAGATCAAGATTCCTACCTTACCTTTAAACCATTCTACAGCTGAAGTGGTTCGTGTCCGTGCTAAGTTTCTAGAATATCTTTGATGACGTCATCAAATTATATTGCGCAATCATGAGAGACGAATTTGCGTAAACAACTTCAAGGTTATTTATTATCTTAATTAAGCATTTCGCGTCAACACTTTCAAGCTTATATTTTGATTTGTCTTTGCATTTTCTACTTGCTTCATATAGTTATAAGAAAAACAAGGACAAATCAAATATTATAATAAATAATATGAAATAATTGAGATAATGAATAACCTTGAAGTTGTTTACGCAAATTCGTCTCTCACAATTGCGCAATATAATTTGATGACGTCATCGAAAATATTCTAAAAACTTAGCACGAACCACTTCAGCTGTGGAATGGTCTCGAAATCGGCAAGGTAGGAAAAAGGTAGGTTGAAAATGAACTTTTTTGTTGAAAATTCATATTCTTGGGTTGAAAGTTGAACTGTTTTGTAAGAAAATCATGTTTTTGGTTTGAAAGTTCAACAATTTGGTAGAAAATTCCACTACATGGTTGAGAGTTGAACTACTTTGTTAAAAATTCATTATTTTAGGTGAAAATTTGTCTCTTTTGTTGAAAATTAATCTATCTTAGTTGAAAGCTCAACTGTTTGGTTGAAAATTTGTCTTTTTTGTAGAAAATTAATCTTTTTGGTTGAAATTTCAACAATTTGCTTAAAGATTAATTTATTTGTTGATAATTCAATATGTTTCAACTTGAAATCTTAGAAATTTAAAGCGTATAAAATCAAATTCAATATCTTAGCTACATTAGTTTTATTTTAAAAAATTTCGTTCCCTATTTTTGTGAAAAATCTCCCTATTTCCTAATTTTTGAGAGCCTTTTGGACTGTGAAGTCTGAAATATCGAGAAGACTTTCCTTCTGATTTATTGCTATTTTATTTGAAAAGCAGGACAATTAAAAAATTTCTCAGTTTGGATCTCTCCAAGTTAAAGTTTAATCTCCGCAAACTTATACCAACTTTCTGAAGCACAGTAACGCATGGGAAATTTATAGAAACTTTTTGCCAACTCTATTTAAACTTTTAACACTGTAGCGTGTTATATTAAAACTTTTGAAAGCCTTACAGTATATTTTAGAGCAAGAACATTTTGTGTGACTTAGTTTTGAACTGTCTTATTAGAAACTTCCCAACAATCGCTTCTAAACTCTCCCGCATCATTGACTTCCGGTAAAAGTACAATTTTGAAATGATGCTTAATATTTTTTATTTGAAATAGGCTGCATGTTGAATATTTAGACAATATAAATGATTTTAACAGACTTCTCATCCTTTCCCCTATTCCCCTCTTTTCCCGTTTTCAAAAAATCTCTCCTTTTTCCCTATTTTCAAGAAACTTTCCTTTTTTCTCGATTTTTCGCCTTATTGCGAACTCAATTATTAAAATCCAATAAGAAAATCATAGTATTGTTGGGTGAAAGAGTTTATTATTTTTGGTTGAAAAGTCTGCTATTATATGTTTGGTTCAGAATTCATCTCTTTTGGTTAAAAATTCTATTCTATTGAAAAACCAATTCTTTTGTTGAAAATTCAACTTTATTCTAAAAAATTGGTCTTCTTGGTTTGATAATTCAACTGTGTGGTTGAAAATTCAACTATTTATGGTTAAAGCTTCATCTTTTTTGTTTAAAAATTCGACCATTTGGTTAAAAATTATTTTTTTTTTTATAGAAAAGTTATCTTTTTTGAAGAAAAATGAACGCTTTTCATAAAAATTCATTTCTTTTGGCAAAAACACAGTTTTGGTTGAAAATTTAATAATTTTGTTGAAAGTTCTTTTTTTATTGAATTTAACTATTTCCGATTTAAAATTAAAATGTTTTTTGGTTGAAATATCGACTATTATATTTTTCGTTGAGAATTAATATTTATTTATTTATTTATTCTACATGTATATCTTTTCAGACTTTTACATTTTGTTTCCCCGTTCCCCACTTAATACTAAATACAATCTGTGTGAGTAACA
>CAKNYM010051510.1:133162-144258 GCA_932195095.1 Andricus curvator
CTCCTTCTCCTGCTCCTTCTCCTGCTCCTTCTCCTCCTCCTTCTCCTATAGAACATTTACGCTATCTAAAATATCGAAATTTGAATTGATTTCAAAATTTTTAAGATCACAAAATATTTCCAAGAATTTCGAAAACATTTCAGGAGATTTAAAAGCACTCGACAGACTATATGGGATTTAAAGAATTTAATATGGTTTCAAAGCTTTTCCATTATTTAAAAACATTCCAAAAGATTTCAAGGGATTTTATGAGATTTCAGAGGATTTTAAAGTTTTCAAAAATGTTGTTGAAATTTTAAGGTATATTTTAAATTTAAAGATAATTTACGGGGTTTTCACAGTATTCCAAAAGATTTCTAACAATTCACGAGATTTGAAAGATATCAACAGATTCCAAGGGATTTCAAAGATTTCAAGGGATTCCAAAGCTTTTAGGCTATTGTAAAATATTTCAAGAGATTTTAAGGGGCTTTATCAGATTTTATGTCTTTTTGTGGTATTTCAGATGATTTCAAAGATTTCATTATTTTTGAAGGAACTTCGAAAGATATCACAAATTTCATGATATTTTACGGAATTTTACTCGATTTTTGTGGGATTACTCGGGATTTCATTAGATATAAGGGATTTTATAAATTTCAAGGAATTTCAAAGATTTTTAAAGAGATTAGTGTTTCTTAAAAAACCTCCAAGGAACTTAAACGAGATTTCAACATTTTTAAGGATTTTCAAAGAATTTGGTAGGATTTCAAAAGAAATTATTTAATTAATTAATTAATTAATTTTATTATTATTTTATTTTATTAGATTATTATTCCAAAAGATTTCAAGGGATTTTGAAACCTCTATCAAATTTTATGGGGTTTCACGGGTTTTTAAAAAATTTCAAAGATTCCATCATTTTTGAAGGAATTTTGGATAGATATTGCAGATTTCAAGATGTTTTACGAAGTTTGACTCGATTTTTGTGGGATTAATCGGGATTTCACCAAATTTAAGGAATGTTATAAATTTTAAGGAATTTCAAAGAGTTTTAAAGAGATTAGTGATTCTTAAAAAAACTCCAAGGAATTTAACGAAATTTCAACATTTTTTAGGATTTTCAAAGAATTTCGTAGGATTTCAAAAGGAATTAGAAGATTTCATTTTGCAGGGATTTCAGAGGATTTCAACAGAAATTGAAGGAAATCAATACTTTAAAAAAATCTGAATTAAGTCAAAAAATATAGAATTTTAAAGATATAATTTTTTTTTAAAAGAAACAAATTTTATGCAAATTTCGTGATTTAGAATTAATAATATATAATCTAAAATAAACACAGTTTACAGATTATTAATATAAAATTCTTTATTAAAATATAATTTTTAAGATTGAAAGCACTTTAAAATAAAAAACTATCTAAAGCTTCTCAAAATTTCAAATGACGTAATCAAAATTTTATTTAAACAAAAAGGAACGCCGAGGTAACGTAATACAATTTTTTTCAGTAACGGTACTTACTTTTTATTAGGGAGCGTTCACATATTACATAACGTTTTTTTCGAAGTAACATTTTTTGTATTATGTTTAAAAACATAATAGACTTTTTCTAAATAAAAAAAAAGGTTTTTTAGGATGAAATGCTGTATAGAAATAAAAAAAACAATATTTTGTTGTAACACTGAATGGTTTTTAAATATTTTTTTTAGTCACAAAAATAGTGAAATTATTATCAATTTGTTTTTAAACTTATGTAAATATACATTTTATAAGGTTCTTGAAAAAATTAGAAAAGATTTTCGAATATTTCAGATGTGTTAAAAAAGAATCTCGATCTAGAAGATTAATTTTTTTTTTGTTATACAGGATTTTACAAAATATTAGGATAAATTCAAGCCTTTTTAAATGATATTTAGGACTTCTAGAAGTTTGAAAGAAATAAAAAAATATTTTATAAATTTCCGGAAACACTTCCAAGTTTTTAAATATTTTAAATATATTCAAAAAATCTTAAATTCCTGACAATATTTTTAGCTGACTCGAATTTTTCTTAAAATTTAAAAAAATCATACAAAGTGTAAAAAAATTGCCTTAAAGTCTTCCAAATTTTCCTATAGGAATTTTAAGAAAATTTGTTTATTCATTTAAAACCCTTCAAAATTCTTTTAAAGCTTCTAAAGTTTTGGTTTGAAATCTATAAAAAAATCTACATTTTTTGAAATCTTTTGCAGTTTAAAATTGTCTTTCAATTTCTTCAAATCTTCTAAAAAATTTCTTGAATTCACTCTACTTTTTTTTTTGATTTTTTAATCTTACCCAATTGAAACATTTAGCTTTAAAATCTTCTACTCTTTTTCGAAATTTAAGGAAATCTTTTGAAATATTTTTCAATTTTCTCTTGAAATTCATTTTTTGAAACCAAAAATCATTAAAAAATTCTCCCATAAATCTTAAGAAAATTCTTTTTGTAATCTTTTCAAAATTTTCAAACCCTCATATATTTTAAAATCATTCAAATTTTGCGCGATTTTTTAAAATTCTGCAAGATTAAAAAAATTGTCTTAAAATCTTTCAGATTCTTCTGTGAAAATTTTAGAAATCCTTTGAAAGGTTTTGAAATCTTTTTAAAGATTCTCTTAAAATTAATTTTTCAAAATAAAAAATCATTTTAATTTTCCTAGGAACCAAAAGAATTTTTTTCATTTTTTTGAAAACTTACAAAATTCCTAAAATATCTTATAAGTTTTTATTATTTTTGAATAGTTTCAAAACTTCTAATTATCTCTTAAAGTTACTCAATTTTGTTCTAAAATTATGTTTTATGGGAAAATTTTGCTTTAAAATCTTCTACACTCTTTTTCAAAATTTTAGGAAATGATTTAAAATGTTTTGTAATCTTTTTCAATTTTCTCATTTGAAAATTTTCCATGAATCTTAAGAATATTTTTTCATTCTCTTGACGCCCTGCAAAATCGAGTTTACCAACAATTCTTTTAAATCCTGAAAAATTAGAAGAATTGTCTCAGTCTTCCATATTCTTTTTCCACACATTTTGAAATCTTCAAAACTTAAATTTTTTCTTTAAAAATTAAATCTAAACAATTTAAAATATCCCCAGAAATCTTTAAAAAAAATTTAATCTCAAAATCTTTCAAAATTATTGAAAAGATAAATTATTAATAAGTTTTCCCCATAATTTAATTTTTCTTATCTTTTTGAAAATGTAAAAAAGTTTAGAAATTATAGTGTGGTAGCAAAATGTTAAGAAGAGAATTATTTCCCAATATTAAACAATGATTTACAATTTGAATGCTCTCTTTTGTCAGTAATATTTAGAAACATTTAGAAATAAATTGTACGGTAAAGTAAAATTATTTCTTTGGAAATTTCGATATACAAAATTGATGGTGCAGAAAATTCATAAATCTTTATTAATAGATAAACAATCTGAAAACAGTCACTAAAAGTTATATTCACGCAGTGTCGCAACCAATCAGGTTTTCGACAACAATGTGATCCACATTGTCGAGATATTTAGTAACATTGCTTTTTTTAGGCAATTAAAAATGTTACTTACTCGAATCAAAAATTCCCCCGCCCATCTCCCACATAACAAACCGTAACGAAACAACCCCCCTCCCCGCTTTTTAATGTTACGCAATATGTGAACGCTCTCTTATCCGTGATTTTTTGAAAAAAGTAACAATAACGGTAACGCGTTACAAATTTTAAGGAAGTAACGGTAACGTTAACGCGTTACTTTTGACTGGTAACGTGTCAAACACTGACTATTAAGTCTATTTTGCATATCTGAAATGAGACCGCGGACTGAATTGAATAAACGAGAAGTAAATGCCTTTCATAAAATCCGGAAAATAACAAAGGAAATGTAAATTGGATTACAGTAACGCTCGACCGCCTACAAAAGTATATAGAAACTCTCCTTTCCGTAAATATACGCCTATTATATGAACATCAGGGCTCTGCCAGCGATAGCGTACAACAGTTACCGCAATAGAAACCGGCTTTATTCAGTCAGTACTAGTAGCTAGCTAGTTCATACTTTACTTGGTAGAAAAGGTACAGTAAATGCGCGGAAACGCAATCAGTTGGCACCCGAAGGTCGGTCAAGTGAAGCTAAAAGCGATTTCAGACTTCACACTCTTTCCCCTACTCCCCCGTTTTCCCCATTTTCACCTTTTTTCAAAAATTCCTCTTTTCCCCCCTGTTTATAAGAAACTTCCTCTTTGGATATTAGGATGATTTTTTTTATTGATTTTTTTTTTAATTCAACTTGCCACCCCTAAAAATTGTTCCTTTTTCTGAGAAAAAGACCTCTGATTTGTTTCAGAATTAAAAAAGAAATATTTAGAGGTCGCCCAAGGTCATTTTAGGGCAAAATTCTAATTCTTGATTAAATTGACGCTATTTATTGATTATTTTTTCTGGCGCGTATTAATTCTGTTCTTTACAATTCAATATTTAACTCAGATTTTTACAATGATATTCAAAGGTCGCTCAAGGTCATTTTCTTGAGAAAATGTTGATTCAATTTAATTTTCTCTAATTTTTTTTATAGAAGTCTATTTATTATTGAAAATGAAATTTCAAATAGAAGTCTATTTATTAATTTCGTTAAAAAAAATTATTAAAATTGTTTGATAAATGTTTTTCATGCTATTTCAAGGGCATTCAAGGTCATTTCGCAAAAGATGACCTTTGTGTAAATTGTGATAATGAAAAAACAGTGCTAAGGTAAATCGCCAACTAAGTTTTCGTCTTTTTTTCTAAAGTGTAGATCATTATCCCTTCCTATGCACCTATGATAATTAATTCTTCATAATTACAATTTAATAACTAAATTTGATCATATATTAATAAATCTGCGATATCTTACTGTTTTTAACGTTTTCCATTTCTAATTTAAAGTAAAATTGAGAAAAAAATAACTAACATGAAAAAGGAAACAGAATTTTGAATGACCATTCTTCGCAAAATGACCTTGAATGATCTTAAAGTAATATGACACAGTCATTAAACCACTTGACTAATTTTTTTGCCGCAATGAATATATTCACACTGTTTCTCAATAAAAAAATTAGAGAAAATTGAATTGAATCAACATTTTCTCAGGAAAATGACCTTGAGCGACCTTCGAATGTTATTTTAAAAATCTGAAAAAAATCTGAGTGCAATGTTGAATTGTAAGGAACACAATTCAAAATTGAAAATTATTCAAGTGGTTTAATAACTGTGTCATATTACTTTAAGGCCATTCAAGGTCATTGTGCGAGAAGTGGTCATTCAAATTTTTTTTTCCTTTTTCATGGTAGTTTTTTTTTAATTTTGCTTTAAATTAAAAATAGAAAACGTTACAAACAGTATGATATCGTAGATTTATTAATATATGATCAAAATTTATTAAATTGTGAGTATGAAGAATTAATTATTATAGATGCATAAGAAGGGATAATGATCTACCTTTTAGAAAAGAATGAGAAAAAATAAGTTGGTGATTAACTACCTTAGCACTGTCTTTTCATTATCACAATTTACAAAAAGGTCATCTTTTGCGAAATGACCTTGAATGCCCTTGAAATAGTATGAAAAACATTGATCAAACAAGTTGACTAATTTTTTTTTTGACGAAATTAATAAATAGACAGTGTTTTTCTATAAAAAAATTAGAGAAAATTAAATTGAATCAAGATTTTCTCAAGAAAATGGCCTTGAGCGACCTTCGAATGTTATTGCAAAAATCTGAAAAAAATGTGAGTGCAATGTTGAATTTTAAAGAACACAATTCAAAATGAGTCAAGTGGTTTAATAACTGTGTCATATTACTTTAAGGTCATTCAAGGTCATTTTGCGAAAAATGGTCATTCAAAATTTTTTTCCTCTTTCATGGTAGTTTTTTTTTTTTAATTTTACTTTAAATTAAAAATAGAAAACGTTAAAAACAATATGATATCGTAGATTTATTAATATATGATCAAAAGTTATTAAATTGTAAGTATGAAGAATTAATTATCATAGGTACATAAGAAGGGATAATGATCTACTTTTTAGAAAAGAAAGAAAAAAAATTAGTTGGTGATTAAGTACCTTAGCACTGTTTTTTCATTATCACAATTTACAAAAAGGTCATCTTTTGCGAAATGACCTTGGATGCCCTTGAAATAGTATGAAAAACATTTATCAAACAACTTGACTTATTTTTTTGACGAAATTAGTAAATAGACAGTGTTTTTCTATAAAAAAATTAGAGAAAATTAAATTAAATCAACATTTTCTCAAAAAATGACCTTGAGCGACCTTCGAATGTTATTGTAAAAATCTGAAAAAAAATCTGAGTGCAATATTGAATTGTAAAGAACACAATTGATACGCACCAGAAATAAATAATCAATAAATAGCGTCAACTTAATTAAGAATGAGCATTTTTGCTCTAAAATGGCCTTGAGCGACCACTAAATATTTTTTTTAAATTCTGAAACAAATCAGAGGTCATTTTCTCAACAAAAGGAACAATTTGTAGGGGTGCCAAGTTGAATTTAAAAAAAAGCCAAAAAAATGACCCCATTGGATATACTTTCGGAAAAGTCTCTCAAGACTTGATCTTGACCTAGAAGTTCTTTTTGTATCATAGTTAAAAGTCCTTAAAGGATTTTTGGCGCAGGTTAATAGAAATTGAATTATTAACCATTTTTGTTTGAAAAAAATTGGTTTTCTGTTTGAATAAACCTCTAAAAATATTGATCTGAGATAAAAATATTATAGATCTCACCGAATACACATGTTTTATATTTAGTTTATAATTCATCTTTGCAGATTGAAAAATCAAATATTATGATAAAAAGTAATTAATTTTGGTCAAAAATTCATTTTTTTTCGTCTTTTTGGATAGACGATTCGTCCTTTCAGATTGAAAATTCATATTTTTTGGTAACAACTTGTTGGTTGAAAATTTAACTGCTTTGTTGAACATTCGTCTGTTTGGCTTGAATATTCAACAATTTGGTAAAATAATTCTTTGTTGTTTGAAAATTCGACTATTCGATTAAAATTTAAACTATTCTGTTGAAAATACAACTATTTGGTTTATAATTCATCTTTTTAGGTTGAAAATTCAAATATTTTGTTAAAAAGTCATCTTTTTTGTTCGAAAATTCAACTGTTTTGTTAAAAATTCGTCCTTTTGGATTGAAAATTCATATTTTTTGGTAACAAAATTCTAGGATAAAAAGTGAACCGTTTTTTTTTTTGAAATTTAACTATTTGGTTGGAAATGCAACTATTTAGTTAATAATTCATCTTTGTAGGTTGAAAATTCAACTATTTGGGTAAAAATTCAACTATTATGTTGAAAATGCAATTGTTTTTGGTTAAAGTTTAATCTTTTTTATTTAAAAATGCAACTATTTTGTTAAAAATTTACCTATTTGGTTGAAAAATGAAAATGCCAAAGTTCAACTGTTTTTTGTAACATTCGTCCTTTTGGAATGAAAATTAACATTTTTTTGGGAAAAACTTCTTGGTTGAAAATTCCTCTCTCTTGGTTGAAAATTTAATCGTTTTGTTGAACATTCGTCTTTTTTGCTTAAAGATTTAACTATTTGGTTGAAAACACAACTGCTTTTGGTTAAAGTTTAATATTTTTTATGTGTTTTTTGGTCGAAAATTCAACTGTTTTGTTGAAAATTCGTCCTTTTGGATTGAAAATTCATATTTTTTGGTAAAAAAGTTCTTGGTTGAAAAATTTTTTTTTTGGTTGTAAATGTAACTGTTTTGTTGAACATTCATCTTTTTGGCTTGAAAGATCAACTATGTGTTTGAAAATGCAATTGTTTTTGGTTAAAGTTTAATCTTTTTTATTTGAAAATTCGACCATTTGGTTGAAAATCCTTCTTTTTTAGGTTGAAAATTCAACTATTTTGTTAAAGTCAGCTTTTTGTATGAAAATTCAACTGTTATATTGAAAATTCGTCGTTTTGGATATAAAATTTATATTTTTTGGTATACAGTTCTTGGTTGAAAATTTAACTGTTTTGTTGAACATTCGTCTTTCAACTATTTTATTTAAAATTAAAATCTTTTTTAGTGGAAATATCAACTATTACATTTTTCGTTGAGAAATTATCTTTTTTTATTGATAATTTAACTACTTGTTAAAATTTGAACTGATATATTAAATAATAATTTTTTTTTGGTTCAGGATTGATCATTTCAGTTAAAAGTTCATTTCTTTGTTTGAAAATTCGTCTTTTTTGGTAGAAAATTAATCTTTTTGGTCGGTAATTCATCTCTTTGGTTGAAAAATAATCTGATTTGGTTGAGGATTCCATTATTTTCTTAAAAATTTGTATTTTCTGGATGAATTCAACTGTTTTTAATTTAAAATTATTTGTTTGTTTGTTAAAATATCAACTTTTTTTTATAATTCATCTCTTTTTGGTTAAAAATTCGACTACTTGGTTGAAAGTTGAACTACTTTCTTAAAAATTATTTTTTTTGTTGAAGATTCATAATTTTAGTTGAAAATTCATCTATTTGGTTTAAAATTTAACTATTTGGTTAAAAATGAACTATTTTGTTGTAATTCAACTGTTCTGTAGAAAATTCATCTTATTGGCTTGAAAAATCAACAAATTGGTTAAAAAATCAACTTTTTGGTTGAAAGATGAACTATTTTGTTGAAAATTCATGTTTTTGGTTGAAAATTCATCATTTTCTTTATATTATTTACTATTATACTATTTGGTTAAAAATGAACTTTTTGGTTGAAAAATCACATTTTCGTTTTGAAAATTTAATTGTTTTGTACAAAAATCGTCTTTTTGGCTTGAAAATTCAACAAATCGGTTGCAAATTTAACTTTTTCGTTGAAAGATGAACTAATTTGTCAAAAAAAAAATTTTTAATTGGAGATTTATCATTTTAGTTAAAAATTCGTCTCTTTGGTTTAAAATGCAATATTTTTACTTCAGATATTAAGAATTTGAAGCATTTTTATTCTAATTTGATATTAGTACCTGCTTTATTTTTTAAAAAGAATTTATTCCCCTATTTTCATGAAAAATCTGCCAATTTCCCCTATTTTGAGGGGATTTTGGACTGTGAAGTCTGGGATTTACTTCACTCCCGGAGTCTGTCTCATGTCTGTCTGCAGATGAATAATCGCTTTTCTTTATTTAATCTTATTTTCAATGAGCATTACGTCACGTAGGTATAGTGTGCATTATGTAATGTACATTGTACAATATATAATGTACTTTAATGCCGAAGCGATAGAACTATAACTGCATTTCACTAACCCATTTAAGCCAGTCTGATTGACGCCACTCAGCCGTAACTTTATGAGTCCACACGGAACAGTAATCGTCCTTCAACTAGAGATATAATTTACCTTTTTGCGTCTTCCCTTTTCCCTATTCCATATTCCATATTCCATATTCTGAGACATAAATAACTTTTGTATCCAATTTATATTATTTCCAGAGGGAAATTAATATTTGCTGACACTCAAGTAACTTTCGAGTTGCGTCAACAAGAGCTATTGAGGGTTATCAAATTATTTTCTGTGCCAGAGGCTTCAAATTTTTATAGTGTATAATTTTTAAATTTAGACTTTGAACTTTTTTAAGCCACTAATTTGCATAAAATTCAGACTTCACACTCGTTTCCCCTTTCCTCTCCTTTCCCCCTTTTTTAAGATCGCGCGAATTTTCAACATTTTCAGTTTCAATCCTCGACCAGAAAACAGATTAATTTTCAACCAAACAGTTTCATTTTTAACCGAAAAAGATTAAATTTCTTCTTCTTTGTATTTTCTTAAAACCTTTCAAAATTCTTGAAAATAAATTTTTTTCATTATTTTGGAATCTTTTAAAAACTTCTAAACCTTTCAAACATCTTTTAAAATGATTCGAATTTTGGGTACAATTCTTTTAAAGTGTAGAGGAGACCTCCCTGCTGGAAGTAGAAAGATTGAAAATAATAGAAATGGGGGATAGTAAAAGATAGAACTATTATATCTCTCTCAATAATTTTCTATCTCTTTCTCTACCTTTCGTGACCGAGGACTCATATCTTTTTCTATCCCTTAGCCTATCCATTACGAATTTAAATCTTTTTTAATTTCTTTCTCTATCTTTCGTAACCGAAGACCCTTATCTTTTTCTTTACTTCATTCTATCTCTTTCAATCTCTTTTTCTATCTTCCGCGACTGAGTACTCTCTTCATTTTCTATCCCTAAAAATTCGGAAATCTATCGGAAAGTTAGGGATTTTAATAAAAAATTAATTTGACATTGACCATGTACCAGAAAGACAACGTGACGTTTGCCGGACCTCTCATATAGGCCCAAATATTTATTTCACTTGTTGGTTGCTTTTACCGTCAACCACCGTCAACGGCCATACCACGCTGAAAAAACCAGTTCTCGTCCGATCACTGAAGTTAAGCAGCGTTGGGCGCGGTTAGTACTTGGATGGGTGACCATTCGAGAATACTGCGTGCTGTTGGCCCGTCGTGGGTGTGGTGAGCCCACACTTGTAGTTATTTACTACAAGAAACTATCCACCTAGAAACACTACCCGAATCGGGTAGTGTCACGCCTACCCTGAAAGGGAAATGGCTAAATGGTTTACTACCTAGTGGCAAAACATTCAGGTTGACGATGAGATAGAGAAGAGGAGAATAAAAAAGATTGACGCGAATTTAGATTGACATTGAGATAGAAAAATATTGACGTGAATAGATGAAGGATAGGTTGAGATAGAAAAGAGGGGATTGAAAAAGATAGACAGAAATTTAGATTCACAGAGAGACAGTAAAAGATTGACGTGGATAGATGAAGGATAGGATAAGATAGAAAAGAGTGGATTGAAAAAGATAGACGGAAATTTAGATGGGCAGAGAGATAGTAAAAGATAGATAAAGGATAGGGTGAGATAGAGAAGAAGGGATTGAAAAAGATGTACGTGAATTCAGATTGACAAAGAGATAGAAAAAGATAGGCGGGAATTTAGATTGACAGAGATAGAAAAATATTGACGTGGATAGACCAAGGATAGGATGAGATAAAGACGATGGTATTGAAAAAGATAAACGTTA
>CAKNYM010051510.1:144268-162444 GCA_932195095.1 Andricus curvator
AGATAGGGAAGATGATATTGAAAAAGATGGACGTAAATTTAGATTGAAAAAGAGATAGAAAAAGATTGACGTATGTAGACTGAGGATAGGATGAGATAAAGAAGATGGAATTGAAAAATATAAACGTTAATTTACATTGATAAAGAGATAGAAAAAGATAGAAGTTGGAAGATTTAGAATACGATGAGATAGAGAAGAGTAGATTAAAAAGGATAGACGGGAATTTAGATTGTCAGAGAGATATAAAAAGATAGACGTTGATAGTTGTATGATACGATGAGATAGGGAACATGATATTGAAAAAGATAGACGTAAATTTAGATTGACAGAAATAGAAAAATATTAACGTGGATAGACCAAGGATAGGATGAGATAAAGAAGATGGTATTGAAATAGATAAACGTTAGTTTAGATTTATAAAGAGATAGGAAAATATTGACGTGTATAGATGAATTATAGGATAAGATAGAAAAGAAGGGATTGAAAAAGATAGACGTGAATTTAGATTGTCAGAGAGATAGAAAAATATTGAAGTGGATAGATTTATGATAGGATGAGATAGAGAAGAGGAGAATAAAAAAGATAGGCGCGAATTCAGATTGACAGAGAGATAGAAAAATATTGACGTGGATAGGTGAAGGATAGGATAAAATAGAAAACAGGGGATTAAAAAAGATAGACATGAATTTAGATTGCCAAAAAGATAGAAAAAGATAGATGTTGATAGTTTTATGATACGATGAGATAGGGAAGATGATATTGAAAAAGATAGACGTAATTGACAAAGAGGTAGGAAAAGATTGACGTGGATAGACCAAGGATAGGATGACATAAAGAATAGGTGACAGTGAGATAGAAAAATATTGATTTAAAGAGATAGAAATATGAAGAGATAGCAAAAGATTGACGTGAATAGACCAAGGATAGGATGAGATAAAAAAATGGAATTGAAAAAGATAAACGGTAATTTAGATTGATAGAGAGATATAAAAAGATAGAAACACATTCAACAGTAGACGTAGGATAGGATGAGATAAAGAAGAGGAGCTTGAAAAAGATATTTCGAATAACTAGGTATTTATTTTTAAAGTTTATTAGTGTATAAGGTTATATAAGTATAATTTTCTTAAGATATTTGTGAATATTCTAAAATATTTGTAAATATTTCCGATATGTCAAGTTAAAATTTCAACAAAAAAGTTAATTTTCAATCAATTAGTTGAAAATCTTGATAAAATTTGAAAAACATATTTTTTTTCTTATATTTTCAAGTTTTAAATTAATTTAAAATGATTTTGAATATCACGTAAACTTACTTGAATTTTTTATAAAACTTTGTATTTGTACTCTTGCTAAATAAAAAAATGTTTGCTTTAAAATCGTCCGCATTCTTTTTCGCAATTTTTGGAAATAGTTTGAAATCAAAGTTTTTAAACCTTATTCAGTTTTCTCCTTGATTACTTTGCAAAATAAAAAATCATTTTCAATTTTCCCAGGAATGGTAAGAAATTTTTTTAATTCTCTTGAAACCTTTTAAAATTCTTAAAAGCTTCTTTTTCGAATCATCAAAAATCTGCTTTTTGGTTTAAATTTTTTCTTTTGATTTAAAATATTTTCAAATCTCGTTAAAACTTCTAAATGTCTTTTGAAATAATTCAGTTCTCATAATTTTCTTATGTCCTGAAAAATTAAAAAAATGGTTTAAGATCTTCCAGATTCTTTCTCGACATATTTTTAAATCATCAAAACTTAAAACTAATCTTTTAAAATAAAAGCTAAATCATTTAATATTTCCCCAGAAATCTTATTGTCGGTACCGGTAAGAACTTTGTCCCCAATTTAATTTTTCTCGTCTCTTTAAAAGTGTAAAAAAATTTCCAAATTATTTTGTGGCGGTAAAATGTTGAAAACATAATTATTTCCCAATATTATAAAATCATTTATGGCAACGATATTCATTTATGATATCATTTATGATACGATGAGATAGGGAAGATGATATTCAAAAAGATAGACGTAATTGACAAAGAGATAGGAAAAGATTGACGTGGATAGACGAAGGATAGGATGACATAAAGAATGGGTGACAGTGAGATAGAAAAATATTGATTTAAAGAGATAGAAATATAAAGAGATAGAAAAAGATTGACGTGAATAGACCAAGGATAGGATGAGATAAAAAAAATGGAATTGAAAAAGATAAACGGTAATTTAGATTGATAAAGAGATATAAAAAGATAAATATAAATAAATGGTCAATCATAAATGGCAACGGCCATACCACGCTGGAAACACCAGTTCCCGTTAGATCACTGAAGTTAAGCAGTGTTGGGCGCGGTTAGTACTTGGATGGGTGACCGTCTGATACTACTGCGTTGCTGTTGGCGGCCGTGGGTGTGGTGAGCCCACACTTGTAGTTATTTATTACAAGAAACTATCCACCTAGAAACACTACCCGAATCGGGTAGTGTCACGCTTACCCCTAGAGGCTCGCCGAAAGGGAAATAGCTTAATGGTATAGATTTACAATTAAAATGTCCTCTTTTATCAATAATGTTTAGAAACATTCAGAAATAAATTATATCATGAAATAAAATTACTTAGGGGAACGGCGGGTACAGTGGACCAGCGGGAACATTGGACCAGTCAACTTAAAAAAAAACTACTTATTGAAAAATTTTAATTTTTTTTATTGGTAATGTATTTCTGTATAAGGTCATCCACTATTTTTTTCATTTTTGCATATTAAAGTATATGATCTAAAATCACTAATAATACCAGCATACTTAAAAAAACTTTTTTTCGAAATTATATTTGAAAAAGAAAAATTTGATTCATTTGATTCTCATAAAACATTGGTTTAAGAATCAAAAATTACAATGCAAAAATTTGTCCACTGTACCCGCCTGCCCCTATTTAGACATTTGTATTGGAAAAATTGATGGTGCAAAAAACTCATAATCTTAATAATAGATCAAGAAACTGAAAATAGCCACTAGAAGTCAAATATTATTTGAGGCCAATAGGGTTCCTCTTTTCTTTCCCTGTTTTCAAAAAACTGTTTTTCTTGATTTTTGTTTACTTGAATGCGAAATGAATTAATAGAACCCAATAAGAAAATTCAACTATTTTTGGTTGAAAGATAATAATTCTTTTTGGTTGAAAAGTCTGCTATTATATTTTGGATTCAATATTCATCTTTTTGGATAACATTTTTATTATTTTTATTTTTGTTGGAAATACAACTGTTTTGTTGAAGTCATATTTTTTGGTCGAAAATTCGATGATTTTTTGATAGAAAGTTTTAGTTCGGCGGATAAGATTTGCGTGTATGCATTACGTGTTATAACGGAGACATTTTTTTCATGTATTTGGCACCCCATGAATGTTATAGGGGGGAGGCAATCGAGATAATGGTTTAGGGGAGACAGCCCTACAGTAGATAATCCTTAATTAAAAGCACAAATATACCTAAAATAATTATTTCTAATTTTAATTTATTAACACATATATAGAGTCATGTCTATTAATTAAATTAAATTAATTGTTTTACACACATTAGTATTTTTAATGAAAGATTATCTACTGTAGGATAGTAAAAAGTTATGTGAACTAAATCAATGTCAGGGAACTGAAATAAGGCAATAATTATAAAATTTTGTTATGATTTATATAATAAAAACTTTTATTACATTTTTGTGAAATAATGTGAAAAAAAAAATTTTAATGAAGAAGCTGAAAGTATTTCTGTAGCGTTTTTGGGCATTTTTTATCATAATATTATTTTTTTAATCTACCCGTGGCGCGGGAAAAACTTTGCGTCTGATTAGAAAATGGCCTAAAGAAAATTTGTGGATCTTCATGAGATAAATAATTTTTGTTTTTAAAATTTTTTCACATCTTGCATAGTTAGATCGAAAAAAATGAATTTTTTATTTTTAATAACATCAAATCGTTTTTTGAGGATTTATATACCTAATAATAAAAAATGCTTGTGACACGATTTGCATAATTCACTTAAAAAATGATCACTATATATCCGCCGGACTATTTATCCTTATGAATTGAAAATTCATCTCTTGATAGAAAAGTCTTATTTTGTTTTGTTGAAAATTCGTCTTTTTGGATGGAAAATTCGTCCTTTATTTGGATTGAAAATTCATTTTTTGGTAGAAAAGTAATCTTTTTGGGTTAAAAGTTGATTCTTTGTAATTGGAAGGTTCGCTATTATATTTTTGATTCAGAATTCATCTCTTTTGGATGAAAATTTAAGTATTTGATTGAAAATTCAACTGTTTTGTTAAATATTCATCTTTATGGATAGAAAATTCGACCTTCTAGATTGATAATTCATCGTTTTGGTTTAAAATCAGTTTTTTTAAATTGGAAAGTCTACTATTATATTTTTGGTTCAAAATTCATCTCTTTTTGTTGAAAATGTAATTATTTTGTAGAAAATTCGACTTTTTGGTTTAAAAATTGGTATTTTTCGTTGAAAATTAATCTGTTTTGGTTGCGGATTCAACTATTTGGTTTAAAATTAATTTTTTAACATTTTTTTCTTTCTTGAAGAATCAAGTGTTACATTTTTGAATTGAAAAGTCATATTGTTGGTTGGAAAATTCAACTGTTTCGTAGAAAATTCGTCTTTTTAGTTTGAAAATTCAACAATTTGGTTAATCTTTCTTTTCTTCCTTGACTGAGAAATCTCTCTTAATTGAAAATTACTGTTTTGTTGAAATTTCGTCTTTTTGGTTTAAGAATTCGACTCTTTTGGTAGAAAATTCGTCTTTTTTGGTTAAAAATTCTACCATTTAGTTGAAAATTCAAAATCCCTTTTGTTGAAATATCTAATATTACATTTTCGGTTAAAAATTCATATTTTTACATTCTCATTTATGATTGAGAAAGTATTAGAATTGTCTGAAATTTGACATCACAGTTTTTCAACGGATCTCCACGTTCTAAGACCCCCTGAAGCCGAAAATAAAGTTTTGGCAATGGCGTCCGTGTGTCTGTCCGTCCGTCCGTATGTCCGTAAACACGATATATACCATTAAACCATTTCCCTTTCAGGGTAGGCGTGACACTTTCGATAACTCTCGAAAAAATGAACGGATCGAATCAAAATTCGGTACACTTTTTTTAGGTCACAAAAGAAAGGACGAGTTCGTTAACCAGCCATTTTGGATAGAAATTCAAAAAGTTAGAGCATTTTCAAAATTTTTGAGACCAGTTTTTTTCAAGATTCAAAAAATTTATGTACGGCTATTCATAGTACTCAGGAAGACGAACAATTTATCCCAATGACTTCTTTCGATAAAAAGAAAATTATGAGAGTTATAGCATTTACAAAATTTAAAAAATCAATCGAAAATGAAAATTTTAAGCCAAACAACGCACGATATGAAAAAAAGTCAAGAGGAAAAAAACGTTGCTTTTTAAAAGTCCTACAAGATTAACATAAAAACTTTTCGAATTTTCTTTAAAAATCGAAAATTCAAATTTTGATCGCACAAAAAATAATGAAAAATTCCATTTTGTGGTCAAACTATGCAAGATATGAAAAAGATGAATAAGCAAAAATTGTGCTCCTAAATAATATCTACAAATTTGTTATTAATCACTTTTTGATAGGACGCGTAGTTTTTGTTTTATTCGTTAAAAACTATATTAAAAATAAAAAATTAAATTTTTGGGTAAACGACACAAGCTACGAAAAAAATAAATAGAGAACAGTTGTTCATACAAAAAGAGATACAAATTTGTTATTAATCAATTTTTGATAAGACGCGTAGTTTTTGTTTTAATCGTGAAAAATATAATTGCAAATAAAAAAAATTAAATTAAAAAAACGACACAAACTACGAAAAAAAATTAGTAAACAAAAATTGCACCAAAAACACATCTACAAATTTTTTATAAATCACTTTTTGATAACTATTTTGTTAAAAATTCATTTTTTTGTTGAA
Organism: Andricus curvator; assembly: GCA_932195095.1. Classification (NCBI taxonomy): domain Eukaryota; kingdom Metazoa; phylum Arthropoda; class Insecta; order Hymenoptera; family Cynipidae; genus Andricus; species Andricus curvator. Next base: position 150,241 of record CAKNYM010051510.1, read on the forward strand.
GATTCATCATTTTAGTTGAAAATTTAACTACTTTGGTATAAAATTCAACTATTAGGTTGAAAATTAAATTTTTTGTTGAAAATTCGTGTTTTTGGTTAAAGTATCATCATTTTAGTTAAAAATTGATCTCTTTCTATAAAAATTCAACTATTTTGGTAGAAAATTGAACTTTTTGGCTTGAAAATTAAACAGTTTGGTTGACATTTTTTTTCTTTCTGACTTGAAAAGTCTTTATTGGTTGAAAATTGCACTCTTTTGTTGAAAACTTAACACTTTTATCAAAAATTCGCTCTCTTTTGGTAGAAAATTCAACTACGTAGTTGAAAAAACGTCTTTTTGTCTTGAAAATTCAACAATTTGATTGAATTTTTTTCTTTCTTGACTGAAAAATCTTTTTTGTTTGAAAATTCAACTCTATTGTTGAAAATTCTTCTTTTTGGTTAAAACATTCATCTTTGTAGGTTGAAAATTCAACTATTTGGTTAAAAATTGAATTTTTTTGTTAAAAATTCATTCACCCTTTAGTTGAAACTTTTTGTCTAATAGTCAAGTTTGTTGTTGAAAATTCATCTTTCTTGGTTGAAATTGATCTTTTTTGTTGAAAATTCACCTTTTCGGGTTTAAAAGTCAAATATTTTCTAAAAAATTCGTTTTTTACTTTGAAAACTAAACTATTTTGTTGAATGTTCGTCTTTTTGGATTGAAAGTTGATGTCATTGGTAGAAAAATCATTTTTCTGGTTGAGAAGTCAACTATTTTGTTGAAAATGCACCATATTTCGATATTTGTACGCATATTAATTTTATTTAAAAGAATTGATTCCCTTATTATTTCCCAATTTTATTTAAAAATGACCCTATTTCCCCTGTTTTGAGAGCAATTTAGGCTGTGAAGTCTGCCATTGTCTAAAATAAATCGAAATCCTCATGCTAAACTATCGATTTTCTTTCTGTTTCAGACATGTTACAATGCACGAGGTTGCGTTCTCCGTACACCGGAAGTGAGTCGGCGAGAATCTCTGGGATCCCCTGCAGGATATTGGCCTCGTTGCAGTCCTGGAACAGGGCTACCGAGTCCCTGCGACTGTCGCTTGTCAACGGATTTATACCCGAGTCGATATCGAGGCTCGTTGACTTCGATTCCTTCTCCTGCTCTGGAGGTCGTCGGTGGACCCTCTCGAAGGCATTCGTGGAGAGCAGCAGCTGCGTCCTTTGATACGTGGAGAATCCCGGTTGCAACTTCCACTCCACGGCCCACTTGGTCGTCGATGCCATCTTCGCCGACGCACGTGCATCCTCCACCTCCAGCAGCGAAAATTGCAAAGACGGTCCCCAAGAGGACGCGATCCAAAGTCACGTTTCAAGGTGGGTTCAAATATACTTTATTGAAGGCCTGTTCAGAGAGGAGAAATTTGGTAGGTCTGTCCTGCGAGGAGAAATTTGACCAACCTGTCCCGCGAGGAGAAATTTGATATCCCTGTCCCGCGAGGAGAAATTTGACATCCCTGTCCCGCGAGGAGAAATTTGACCAACCTGTCGCGCGAGGAGAAATTTGATATCCCTGTCCAGCGAGGAGAAATTTGGCATGCCTGTCCAGTGTCATTTACTCAAAGTCAAAATTTCTTGCATTTCTCCTCGCTGTGCAGGCCTGCTTTATTGTTTTTGCGTTTCCTAACAGCACGCATTATTCGGAAATAATATTGCAATGTTGGAAGGGGGAAAGGGAGGTGACGAGGGGGAAAAAACTCCTCAAAATTCGTTCCAGTGGACGTGTCTCCGAAGTACCTAAGATTAGTCCGGGTTTGCATCAGATTACTTTGGATTACATAAAATTATGGTGCATTATTCACCCTAAACTATAGATTCACGCGAGTTTTTCAAAGAAAAAGGATTACTTTTCAACAAAATTGTTCAATTTTCAACATAATATATGAACTTTTAACCAAATAGTTCCATTTTGAATAAAAGACATATTGTTATCAACCAATAAGATTAATTTTCAATCAAAAAGACGAGTTTTCAACAAATAGTTACATTTTCAACTCAATTGAAGAATCTTCATAAAAAATGACTTTTTTACCAAATTGTTGAATGTTCTACGAAGTAGAATAATCTTTAACCGAAATAGACGAATTCTCATCAAAAAAATTAATAATTGATATTGCAACCAAAAAAGATTTTAATTTTGAATGAAAAACAATTGAATTCAACCAAAAAATACGAAAAGACGAATTTTCAACAAAACAGTTGACTTTCCATTCAAAAAGGATACCTTTTAACAAAATTGTTTAATTTGTAACAAATTAGATTAAGTTTTAACCAAAAAGTTGAAATGTTAACTAAGAAGTTTAATTTTTTACCAAAAAATACGAATATTCAACAAACTACATGAATTTTCAACCGAATAGTTTAATTTTTAACTAAAAAAGATAAATATTCAACCAAAAATGGAATAGTTCTATTTTCAGTTTAAAAAAATTATTTTCAACCGAAAAAGACGTATCTATAACAATAAAGTTAAATTTTCTACAAAGTAGATTTATGCAGATTAATGTTTCAACAAACAGTTCAATTTTCGACTAAAAAATATAAATTATCAACTAAGTAGATTTATGCAGATTAATGTTTCAAAAAACAGTTGAATTTTCAACTGAAAAATATAAATTATCAACTGAAAAGTGAATACTTTATGTTTCACTTAAAAAATTAATTAGAATAGTATATTAATGTTTCACCAAGTAGTTGAATTTTTATGCAAAAACATGAATTTTCAACCAAGAAGATGTAATTTTCTACCGAAAAAGTAGAATTTTCAACAAATTACATGAATATTCAACTAAAAAAGATCAATTTTAAACCAAAAATAGAACAGTTAAATTTTCAGTACAAAAATTAATTTTCAACAAACAAAAATAAATTGTCCACGAAATAGGTAAATTTTCAACCAAAACGATTAATTTTCTACCAAAATAGTTGAATATTTAACCAAAAAGAAATACCAGTTTTAAATACCCTGACTTTCTGAAATGCCCTGATCTGTAGCAAACCTGAATTTGGTAGAAAATTCAACTATTTGTTCAAAAGATGAACTACTTTGGGCAAACTTCATTTTTATAGTTGAAGTTTCCTAATTTTAGTTAAAAATTCTTCTCTTTGGTCGACAATTGAACTATTTTGTTTAAAATTCATTTTTTTGTTGTTGAAAATTAAGTTTTTCAATTGAAAATTAAATTATTCTATTTTTGGTAGAAAATTGATCTTTTTTAGTTAAAAATTAAACTATTTGGTTGTAAACTCATGTAATTTTGTTAAAAATTCGTCTTTTTTGGTAGAAAATTAATCCTCTTGTTTCAAAATTCAACTGTTTGATTGAAAATTTCTGTAATTTGTTGAAAATTCTTCTTTTTTGGTAGAAATTTAATCTTTTTGGTTAAAAATGCAACTGTGGTTGAAAAATAATCTGTTTTAGTTACGAATTCAACTATTTTGTTGAAAATTCGTCTCTTTTGTTTGAAAGTTCAACTATTTGGTTATTAATACAACTGTCTGTTTAAAAATTAATTTTCTTGTTGAAAATTCGTCTTTTTGGGTTAGAAATTCATCTCTTTTAGTAGAAAATTTGTATTTGGTTGAAAGTGTAATTATTTTTGTAAAGTCATCTTTTTTGGGCGAAAATTCAATTGTTTTGTTAAAAATTCGTCCTTTTGGATTGAAAATTGATCATTTATGGTAGAAACGTCATTTCGTCACAATTTGAAAGATTCCTCTTCAAAATTTTAGATAAAGAAAGTACTTCGAGCAGTTTTTAGAGTATAAGTAGTATTTCAAAGAAGAAATATTTCTGAATTATAATAGAAAATTTGTTTACATTGTTCTTTGCGAATAAATATTTTTTTAGTTAAAAATTCAACTACTTGGTTAAAAGTTAAATTCTTTTGTTAGAAATTAATTTTGTTGGTTGAAGATTCATCATTTTTAATTTAAAATTCATCTCTGTTTGAAAATGTAACTACTTTCTTGAAAATCAATTTATCTTTTTTTGGTGAAAATTCAACTATCTTGTTGAAAATTGATATTTTACATTTAAAAATTAAACTATTTGAAAATGTATGTACTTTGTGGAAAAATCATCTTTTTTGTAGAAAATTAATCTTTATTGTTGAAAATTAATCTTTTTGGCGTAAAATTCAACTATTCAGGTAAACATTCATCATTTTAGTTGAAAATTCATCAGTTTGGTTGAAAATTAATTTCTTTATCTGAAAATTTGACTGTTCCATTTTTAGTTGAAAATTGATCTTTTCTAGTGCAAAATTCAACAATTTGGATGAAAATTTGTATTTTTTAATTGCAAATTCAACTATTTCGTTGAAAATTCACATATTTTGTTAAAAAATAAATTTTTTTTCGTAGAAAATTATCTTTTTCTTTGAGAGTTAATCCTCTTGTTTGAAAATTCTTCCTTTTCGGTTAAAAATTCAAGTATTCCGGTTAAATATTTATCATTTTAGTTGAAAATTCATCTTTTAGTTTGGAAATGAAATTATTTGGTTGAAAGTTAAACTCTATTGTTAAGAATTAATTTTGTTGTTGTTGAAGATTTATCGTTTTAATTAAAAATTCATTTCTTTGGTTGAAAAATGAGCTGTTTGATTGAAAACTTGTTTTTTCTTTGGCTGTTTTTTGTTTCAAAATTTTTTTTAAACTGAAAATGTAATTATTATTCCAGTTGAATGTTCCATAATATTTAAAAATTCATCTCTTTTGTTGAACATTCATTTTTTGACTAAAAATTTAATTATTCAATTTATGGTTGAAAAATTCTCTTTTTTAGTTGAACATCCGTCTTTTTTGGTAGAAATTAATCTTCTTGGTTGAACATTAATCTTTTTGGTCAAAAATTCAACTATTCTAGTTAAAGATTCATCATTTCAGTTAAAAATTCATCTTTCTGATTTAAAATTCAACTATTCCAGTAAAATATTAAAAATTTTATTTGAAAATTCATCACTTTGTTTGAAAATGTAACAATTTTGTTTTAAAGTTAGATTTTTTTGCTGAAAGTAATTTTTTTAACTGAACAGTTAACTTATCCCAATTGAAAATTCCATAGTTGTAATTGAAAATTCATCTGTTTGGTAAAACATTAATTTTTTTTACTTGAAATTTAATTGTTTAAGTTTTGGTTGACGACTTATCTTTTTTAGTAAAAATTAATATTGTTTGTTTGAAAGTTCAATTATTTCAGTTGCAGATTTATTGTTTTAGTTGAAAAATCTTATGTTTGGTTTACAATTTTTTTTTTTAACTAAAAATGTTACTATTCAATTTCCGGTTGAAAAGTATTTTTTTAGTTCAAAATTCAACTATTTCATTAAAAATTCACGTATTTTGTTAAAAAATCGATTTTATTTTGTAGAAAATTATCTTTTTCTTTGAAAGTTCATCCTTTTCGGTTCAAAATTCAAGTATTATAGTTAAATACTTATCATTTCAGTAGAAAATTCATCTTTTAGGTTGGAAATAAAATTATTTGGTTGAAACTAAAACTCTTTTGTTAAAAATTAATTTTGTTGTTGTTGAAGATTCATCGTTTTAATTAAAAGATCATTTCTTTGTTTGAACAATGAGCTGTTTGATTGAAAACTTGTTTTTTCTTTGGATCTTTTTTGTTTGAAAATTATTCTTTTTCAACTCAAAATGTAAATATTATTCCAGTTGAATATTCCATAATATTTAAAAATTAATCTCTTTGGTTGAACATTTATTTTTTGACTAAAAATTTAATTATTCATTTTTTTGTTGGAAAATTATCTTTTTTATGTGAAAATTCGTCTTTTTTGGTAGAAATTAATCTTCTCGGTTGAAAATTAATCTTTTTGGTCAAAAATTCAATTATTATAGTTGAAGATTCATCATTTCAGTTAAGAATTCATCTTTCTGATTTAAAATTCAACTATTACAGTAAAATATTAAAAATTTTATTTGAAAATTCATCACTTTGTTTGAAAATGTAACTTTTTTTTTTAAAGTAATTTTTTGAACTGAATATTTTAACTTGTTCCAATTGAAAATTCCATAGTTGTAGTTGAAAATTCATCTGTTTGGTAAAACATTAATTTTTTTTACTTGAAATTTAATTATTTAAGTTTTGGTTGACATCTTATCCTTTTTAGTAAAAATTCATTTTTTTGTTTGAAAGTTCAACTATTTCAATTGAAGATTTATTGTTTTAGTTGAAAACTCTTATGTTTGGTTTAAAATTATTTTTTTTTTTTACTAAAAATGTTACTATTCCATTTTCGGATGAAAAATATTATTTTTTTAGCTCAAAATTCAACTATTAGGTTGACAATTTGTCTTCTTAATTAAAAATTCACCTATTTCGTTAAAAATTCATGTATTTTGTTGGAAAATTATATTTTTTTGTTAGAAAATTAATCTTTTTATTTTAAAATTAATCTTCTTGTTTAAAAATTCATCTTTTAGGTTGAAAATTCAAGTGTTCCAGTTAAATATTCATCATTTTAGTTGGAAATTCATATTTTTGGTTTAAAATTTAACTATTCCAGTTGAAGATTCATAATTTCATTTTTTTGGTTGAGGATTAATTATTATTTTAGTTGAAAATTTGTCAATTTGGTTAAAAAGTTAAGTATTTTGTTGAAAATTAATTTTTTCAACTGAAAGTTTAACTATTTCATTTTTTGTTAAAAACTGATATTTTTTAGTGGAAAATTTAAGTATTTTTTCAAAATTCGTTTATTTTGCAATGTTTTGCTCTGTTTTCTTAAAGAATATTTAGAATGAACGTCATGAATTAAAATAAATGTTTGCGTTTTGCGGCAATTATGAATATGTTACTTTTAGTTGACCGGAAAAATTGAAGAACTTGACCGGGAAAAACCGGGAAATGACCGGGAATTTGAAATCGTCCGCCGAATCGCCACCCTATGTGAATGTGAATTATTTTTACAGAATGTCCAATGATAAGAGGCAGCTTGCCGAATCTGCGGACTGATTTGGACACGAGCGGAGACTCGACGGAGTCTTTGATCGATGAAGCAGAGGATTACTTGAGGAGAAGTATCGATTCTATGTTAACGATATCTACTGCCGAGTATTGGAACAAACAGACAGCTAGACGGAGAAGAGCTCGACGTCACTCTGAACCAGATCTCTTCCGGGAATGGAATCCTCCTCAGGATGCCAGACCCTACCTGCCAAAGGTGAGACTGAGAAATTATTATTATTATTATACCATTAAGTTATTTCCCTTTGGGGGTAGGCGTGACTCGCTCGGTTGGAAGATACAGTCAAACCTGGATTTAGCGAACCTTGATTCAGCGTTTCCGAGAATTGTTGCTGCGCAGCGGGGATGCGTGAGAGGACCTGCGGGGGGGGGGTGTTCAGTCAGGCATGATAAAACAGAGAGAGAAACAGGAGAGAGACAAAAGAAGAGAGAGACAAACAGTTCGGAGAGCCTGGACTGAACTCGGCCGTCAGCCCCAAAACCGACGCTAAATCCAGGTTTGACTGTAGTAATGTTGGGAAGGAGGTATCGATTTTTTAGATTTATCTAGAATTTTCGTTTATTTACGTTAATTTTGAGGTCCATGTTCTTCATGCTTGTATTTAGTTTGCTCAACATTCTTTGCAAGTCTTCGATTGATTCTGCTATAACAATCTTGTTGTCTGCGAAAGCTAACCCACGTACCCTCACTGTCTCGAGATCTACACCTTCTTCGTCGAAGAGGGTCATTCTTAGTCACTTGTCCGTAAATATGATAAATAGCCATGAGGACTTAACGCATCCTTGTTTAACGCCTTAATGTCTATTTTATTATTTTACACAAATGCTTTCTGACTACCAAGTTCTTCCGGTTATACTTGGATTACTTCTGCCCTGCAACGTTACAGTTCAATAATAACTTGATAAATTAAAAAATCATTCTTATAATTCACACTTCACACTCTTTCCCCTATTCCCTTTTTCAAATTTTTTAAAGAATTCCTCTTTTTTCTCCTGTTTTCAAGAAACCCAGGTGGATAAAATGTTTACAAGAAAGTGCAACATTTCTACAACTTTTAAATCAAAAACCTAATTTTTTCTTGTATTTTCTCGTGGAAAAAAAATTAACAATAAAGTTCAAGTTTCTACAATTCAAAAATCTGTATAACTTTTTATTAATAGCATTTTTCTACTTTGTTGTAAAAATCTAAAAGGTATTACAGAAAATTACAGAATTTTACATTTTTTAATGTCTGTGTTTGACGTCATTAAAACGCTTTTAATTTTACGTAAATTATTGTAGAAAATCAAAAATATTTACAACAAAAATATAAGATTTCACAAAAGTTGAAATATTGGGCAACTGTACTTAAAATTATGTTGTAAATTCTGGTAGTTTATTCTAGAAATGTACAAATTTAAACAAAAAATAAATAAATGTTCACAAACAATACTTTTAGAAACCGCATCAACGTTTCGACTTGCACTTTACTGTCAATTTTGGTAAGATATGTAATATATAAGTTTCCACAAGAAACTAAAATTTGAAAAAAATATTACGTTTTTACCAAGAACTTTTGCTACTATAATAAATCACATTGAACTGTAGTTCGATTATTGAAAATTGAACAATAATTTACTTTGCAGGAGGATTCTGAATCTGTTCAAAATTAAGGAAGTTACAGATTTTAACGTTAAAAATAGAAATTTTTCAATTTGAAAGCCTCAGTAGTTAAAAAATCTAAACGTTCGATTGAAACTTTATAAACTATTGTTAATTTAAAAATAATTTGTAAAACTAAACGCTCTTATTCAATTCCAAAACCTATTGAAATATTGTTTCAATCTAAAATATTCCATTTTTATCCAATTTAATTCGAAATTTTTTAATTAAGGAAGACATTTTTTTTGAATATTTAGCAATATTTTACTCTTCATTTAAAATGAGCAACTATAAATCAAATATTAAAAACACAACAATTTTAAACTGAATTATTTGAAATAGAAAGGCTTAAATCGTTAATATTTCGAAAGTGTTAAATTTAAACTTTGTGCGTTACAATTTTAATTGTTCTATTTATAACACATTTTTAATATGTAAGTGAAATTATTGAATTTTTATGCATAAATAACAATTGAACAATTATCAATTTGGAAAAAAGTTGTGTTAGTTTAAGAGATATTTACAAGTTTTGAGAAGGTCCATACTTAATTTAAAACTGGGCAAGATTTCGAAAAATAAAAAAATAAATTTAGATTTTTGAAGATTTCGAAATAAAATTTTGAAGCTTTTTAAGGATCTTTAAAGGTTTTAAGAAGATAAAAAAAATTCTTAAGTTTGCTGGGAAAATTTTAAATGATTTTTTTATTTTGAAAAATTAATTTTAAGAGAATATTTAAAAGGATTTAAACCATTTTTCTGAACGATAAATGACAATTGAACAGTTATTAATTTGGGATATAATGGAGTAAGTTTAAAATATATTTCGAAGTCTTGAAAAGATTCCAAAATAATGTAAAACGTGAAAAGATTTTAAACCATTTAAAACGCAATGTATAGATTTTTGAAGATATCGAACACAAAATTTATATGCTTTTTAAGCATTTTGAAAGGTTTTAAATGAATAAAAAATGTGTATCAAAATTCCTAGAAAAACTAACAATAATATTTTTGTCGAAAAATTAATTTTAAAAGAATATTTAATAAGATTTCCAAAGTTTAAAAAAAAGAATCTGGATGATTTTAAGGTAATTTTTTTTACTTTTGCAGGACTTTCAAAAAATTGTAGGAAAATGTTTAAATGTTTTTTTAAAACAAATTTTCAAGAGAATATTAAAAAGTCTACTGTTATATTTTTGGTTTTGAATTCATCTCTTTAGGTTAAAAATTGTACTATTTGGTCGAAAATTTAATCATTTTGTTGACAATTCAATTATTTTTTCAGAAATTCATCTTTTTTTATTGAAAATTCATATGTTTGGTTGCAACTTAATTCTTTTTAATAAAAAAGTTATTTTTTTGAAAATTCAACTATTTTGTTGAAAAATAATCTTTTTTGGTCGAAAATTCGTCTTTTTTATACAAAATTCGTCCTTTTATATTCAAAATTCATCTTTTAGTAGAAAAGTCGTCTTTTTTAGTTGAAAGTGAATTATGTTTCATTGACAACTCTCCTATTATATGTTTGGTTTAGAATTCATCTCTTTTGGTTAAAAATTCTACTATTTGGTCGAAAATTTAATCATTTTGTGGAAAATTCAATTATTTTATCAGAAATTCATCTTTTTTCATTGAAAGTTCATATGCTTGGTTGAAACTTAATTCTTTTTATTAAAAAAGTTATTTTGTTGACAATTCAACTATTTTGTTGAAAAATAATCTTTCTTGGTCGAAAATTCGTCTTTTTTTTGTAAAAAATTCGTCCTTTTATATTCAAAATTCATCTTTTGGTAGAAAAGTCGTCTTTTTTAGTTGAAAGTGAATTATTTTTCATTGAAAAGTCTACTATTATATGTTTGGTTGAAGATGCAACTGTTTTTGGTTGATGTTTAATTTTTGTTGTTAGAAAATTTGATCATTTCGAGAAAGATTTATCTTCGTGGGTTGAAAATGTAACTATTTGGTTAAAAATTCAAATTTTTTGTTGAAAATTAGTCTTTTTGCTTGGAAGAAGTTTTAAATGCATCTGTTTGTTTGAAAATTAATTTGTTTGATTCAAAATTAAACTATTTGGTTGAAAATTCACCCTTCTGGGTTGAAAGTTAACTGTTTAGTTGAAAATTCATCTTTTTGAGTTTAAAAGTCAAATTTTTTCTTAAAAATTCGACGTTTTAGCTAGAAAACTCAACTATTTTGTTGAAAAGTCATCGTTTCTGCTTCAAAATTCCACTATTTTCTTGAAAGTGAAATATATTTCGACTTGAAATCGTAGGAATATTATACCTACATTAATGTTACTTAAAAGAACTATTTCCCCTATTATTCCACTATTTGCTTTTAAAAAATCACCCTATTTCCCCTGTTTTGGGCTGTAAAGTCTGAAATAACTTTTAATTTAAATGATATATCTTTCCTTGAACTTCTAAAATGTTTAATTCTTTTCAATTTGTATGTCATAAAGCAATTATTATGAATTTTTATTATTATAAACGGTTGAAAGTCAATCGGGAGAAGTTCAATTTTTAATCGGGAAACCCGGGAAATAGCCTGGATTTTTTTTTTAATTTTGAGTGGATCCTGCTCAAGTTTTGGAATTTTTCTTCCAGATACCTCGAGATCTCAAACTGGATCATCTCGTCAAAGTTATATCTCCAGAAGGAAGAATTCTACAAGGTAGAGTTCGGTACGTGGGACCAGTCCCAGGACGAGAGGAAATTCACGTGGGGGTGGAACTTCCAAACGAAAATGGATCCTCGGACGGCACTTTCCATGGCAGAAGATTCTTCGACTCGTGAGTCTTGATTTTTTTTTTAAGTAATGGCAATCCTCCGAGGGGTGTACACTCTTTTTGCAATCTTATGTAGTCCCATGCATTCCCTTGTAATCCACCCTTACGAAAAAATATTATAGGAAATTCAGTGCAAGTCTATGATATGATTTTCCTGATAATTTTTTTAAATCATTTTTGAACGATTCTAGAAAAATCATTATAAATAATCATCATAAGAAAATAATGTTAAAATATGGAAAGAATTTATGCAAAACATAGAGAAACCACAAACGAATTACAGAATTTAACAAGAGTTAAAAAATCCAAATAATTCAATGTATTTCAACGAATTTCAAAGATTTTTTTTGAGATTTCATAACATTTCAACTAATTCTAAAGTATTCCAGCGGGTTTCAAGAGATTTAAAAATATTTCCACGGATTTCAAGAAATTTCGTAAATTTTCGAAACATTTCAAGGGATTTTAGAGGATTTCAAAGAGATCCATAGATTTCCGAGAATTCAAGGGATTCTAAAGAATTTTGTAGTAATTCCAAAGATTTCAAGGAATTATCAGAGAATTCTGGAAAATAAATGAATTGAAATTTCAAAGATTCCAGCGATTTCAAAGATGTCTAGAGATTTAAACGTTTTTTTAGAGGACTTTAATCAATAAGTTCAATTGGCGAGAGGACGGGCGGGGGGGGGGGGGGGGGTATGCAAAATGTTTTTGAAATTTTTAATGGATTTTTAAATTTTTAAAA
>CAKNYM010051510.1:176794-190226 GCA_932195095.1 Andricus curvator
AAAATCAACAATTAGGTTGCAATTTTTTTTCTTTCTTGAATAAAAAATATTTTTTGGTAGAAAATTCAACTATTTTGTTGAAAATTTATCTTTTCGGTTTGAAAATTCATCTCTTTTGGTTGGAAGTTACATTTTCTTATGAAAAATTCAACTGTTTTGTAGAAAATTCGTCTTTTTAGATTATAAATTCAACAGTTTGCTTGAAATTTTTTTCTTTCTTGATACAAAATATTTTTTTGGTTGAAAAATCAAATAGTTGATGAAAATTAACTTTTTTGGTGAAAATTCGTCTTTTTGGATAAAAAATTCAACGATTTGGTTAAAATTTTGTATCTTTCTCAACTGAAAATCTTTTTTGATTGAAGAATTAACTATTTGGTTAAAAATTCTTAATTTCGGGTAGAAAATTCAACTGTTTTATAAAAAATTCGCCTTGCTGGCATAAAACATCAACAATTAGGTTGCCATTTTTTTTCTTTCTTGATTAAAAATATTTTTGGTTGAAAATTCAACTATTTTGTTGAAAATTTGTCTTTTTGGTTTGTAAATTTATCTCTCTTGGTTAAAAGTTAACTTTTTTCTTGAAAATTCAACTGTTTTAGAAAATTCGTCTTTTTGGATTATAAATTCAACAATTTGCTTGAAATTTTTTTTCTTACTTGATACAAAATATTTTTTTGGTTGAAAAATCAACGAGTTGATGAAAATCAACTTTTTTGGTGAAAATTTGTCTTTTTGGATAGAAAATTCAACAATTTGGTTACAATTTTGTATCTTTCTCAACTGAAAATCTTTTTTGGTTGAAGAATCAACTATTTGGTTAAAAATTCTTAATTTCGGGTAGAAAATTCAACTGTTTTATAAAAAATTCTCCTTGCTGGCATAAAAAATCAACAATTAGGTTGCAATTTTTTTCTTTCTTGAATAAAAAATATTTCTTGGTTGAAAATTCAACTATTTTGTTGAAAATTTATCTTTTTGGTTTGAAAATTCATCTCTTTTGGTTGAAAGTTACCTTTTTCTGGAAAATCCAACTGTTTTGTAGAAAATTTGTCTTTTTAGATTATAAATTCAACAGTTTGCTTGAATTTTTTTTTCTTTCTTGATACAAAATATTTGTTTGGTTTAAAAATCAACTAGTTGAAGAAAATTAACTTTTTTGGTGAAAATTCGTCTTTTTGGATAGAAAATGCAACAATTTGGTTAAAATTTTGTATTTTTGTCAACTGAAAAACTTTTTTGATTGAAGAATCAATTATTTGGTTAAAAATTTAACTGTTTTGTTGAAAATTCGTGTTTTTTGCTTGAAAGTTCAACTACTTGGTTGTAAATGTAACTGTTTGGTTGAAAATTACTTTTTTCTTCAATTCAACTATTTGATTGAAAATTCATTTTTCTTGGTTAAAAATGATCTTTTTTGTTTCATTTTTTTTCATATTTTTCATCTTTTCGGTTTTAAAATTCAGATGTTTTCTAATCAATTCGACTTTTTAATTTGAAAACTCAACCATTTTTTTGTTAAGTGATATCTCGATTTAAAATCATAGGGATTTAACACTTTTCATATTGAATTTAACATGGTGCGTATATATTAAATTATTTAAAAAAATATCTTCCCCTATTATCCCCCTATTTTCGTGAAAAATCACCCTATTTCTCGGGTTTTGAGAGCGCCTTGGGATGTGACGTCTGAATATCTGACAATATTATATAGTATATTTATTTTATTTATATGTATATATTATATTTATTATTATATACTATATTTTATTATTCATATTGATTTACGATTTGTAATTTTGTAAGTTTTATAAAATAATTATAAATTTCTAATTACAGCGAACCCGATCGTGCAGTCTTCGTTCCATTTAAGAAGGTCGTATTAGCCTGGTGCACCAACACCTGACCCGGAGCAACAACGACCAATCCGCCTCGAATCCTGTTGTCTTAATTCACGATGTGAAGCTCGATAGTGGTACAGTTAAGTATCGACTGGGGTTTCTATTTCGCGTGATTTTCATCTGTTACGCCACTAGATTCATTCGTTGCAAGAACAAATCGATAAATCTCTGAGTAGAAAGGCAGGGAGCGTTCTTAATACAAATTCCTACCTTACCGACATCGAGACCGTTCTACGGCTGAAGTGGTTCGTGTCCGTGCTAAGTTTCTAAAATATTCTCGAAGGGTCCCGATGACGTCACAAAATAATATTGCGCATTTATGAGAGACGAATTTGCCTAAACTACTTCAAGGTTATTTATGATCTCAATTAAGCATTTCGCGTAAACATTTTCAAGGTTATATTTTAATTTTTCCTTGCATTTTCTACAGCGTCATATAGTCCTGAGAAAAACAAGGATGACTTATTGCTTCCTTAGAGTTAATAAAATTCTAGAAACTTAGCAGGGACACGAACCACTTCAGCTGTGAAACGCTCTCGATGTCGGTAAGGTAGGAATTTGTATTCAGAACACTCCCTGCTTATCTATTTCTCTGATTACAATTGAAAATGCTGAATCTACATATTTTCAAAGCTTCAATCCAAAGATCTAACCATTCCAAAAGACTTTGAAATCTCAAACTTATTAAATTAAAAAGAAAAAAAAAAGAAAAAAAGGAACATAGATGAAATATATACGTTTTGTAATTTACGAGACACATTAGGGTAGCATTTATGGCCCAATAAAAATGCAAATCGCTGGTGAGGTGATGATAAGACTTTGATAACTGGATAGCTGATCAATGCACGAGGCTAGCAGCCGCCGAAACTAGCTTTATGAAAAAACGCCGAGTTTTACGGGATTCGGTTTGATTAACCGCGTCCTAATCATTTTAATGACAGGCTCCTTACACACTAGGGTGGCCCAAAAAAATTATATATTTTTCTCGTCCTTCTGTCGACCCCCTATTTTCTTTCATTGGGTGTAAAAATAATTGTGCTAAAAATTGGTTAATTTATTTTTTGTTGTTGTAAAAATGACAAAAGAGTTGAGGAAAAACAATAATTATTAATAATACTAATAATCTACAAGTGTTCGCAGCATGAAGTTGCTTCGTAGAGATGCTTTGGTTTTTATTCCTGTTTTTTAAAATTGGTTCATTTTTAAGGTTTTGTAGCCATGGACAGAAATCCTTTCAGTTTCGGTTGGGTGTCCATCTGTCGTATTTTTTTCCAAGAAGGGGAAACGAGGGGTGGGAAAGTATGGAGGTAAGGGGAAATGAGGGGTGGGAAAGTATGGAGGTAAGGGGAAATGAGTGGTGGGGTAGTTGGGGAAGTGTGGGGAGTAAAAGATGGGGAAATGAGGGGTAGAAACGTGAGGGCAAGTGAGAGGAGGGGAAGTAGGTGAAATTAGAGGAAATAACGGGTGAGTAGGGTAAGTGAGGGAAAATGAAGGGAGTGATAGTAGGGGAAATGAGGAGCAGTGAAGTAAGGGAAATGAGGGGAAAGGAAGAAGTTGTTGTGAGAGGAAATAAGGGGTGGGTAAGTAAGGGGAAATGAGGGGAAATGAGGGGAGGGGAAGTAGGTAGAAGAACTAAAAAAAGTGTAGGGAAATGAGGGAAGGGAAAGTAGGGGGAGAAGAAGTAGGGAAGTGAGGGTAAATGAGGGGAGAGAAAATAGGGAGAGAAGAAGTAGTAGAAGTCAGGGGAAATGAGGGTAGTGTAAGCAGGGAGAAGAAGAAGTTGGAGTGTTGGAAAGTTGGCTTAATGAGAGCAAATGGGGAGAGCATGGGAAATTATGGAAGGGTAAGAGGTTAGAGTGAGTGAAAATGAGGGATGGGAATGGAACTTATGGGATATGATGGTAAGTGAGGGGAGGGCAAGTACGGAACATTTGGGAGGAGTAGAGAGGGGAAAGGAGGGGAGGGGAGGAGTGTGAAGTAATAGGAAATTAGGGGAAATTAAGGGGGTGTAGGGGAAGTGAGGTAAAAAAAGTGTGGGTAGTAGGAAAAATGATTGGAGAGACATAAGGGGAAGTAAGGGGAAAAGAGGATGGGGAAAGTAGGGGAAGTAAGATAAATGGTGGGAAGAATAGTATTTGAATAAAATGAGGGTAAAATTATTTTTAGTGACGCATACCATCATTTCATTGTCATAATTATTGCTTGTACGAAATCATTTGTCATTTTTAAAAACAAAAAATTTGTTTTTTCGTTGGGCCACTCTTTTATACATTGGGTAACAGTAACAGAACGTGATCAATATCGGGAAAAACAGGGATACAAGCAGCATCAATTGACGAGGTGTATTTTAAAAAAACAGACCCGAGGACGATTTTTCGTTCATAAATAAACCAATTGCGAGTTTGGTTTAGCTATGATAATCAAATCTATCGATTAGATTCTTTATCGTTTATAGATATTATGCAAGAGAGGCTATAGTTGAGAAACGTGTCACGATTCGAATCCGGACTCGACATTATCAATTTTCACTACATTTTGCTTTAAATTAATCTTTTTCTTCTGGCATAAAATTTTATGTATACTTTTTTAATATGAAATTACTTCCAGAAATTTCTATCTATTATCTATTTTTTTACAATGTGCCCAATAAAAATTTAAAGTTCGCAAACGCTATTCCCCAAATGTCTTGCGTTTGGTAAAAAAATTAATGCCATAAATTTTCTTTTGTTAAAAAAAATGGTTAGAATTTTTTATCTGAATTCAATGGAATTTTTTTGGATTTAAAAAATTATTTTACATTCCCTTGAATTATTTATAATTCATCCTGGATTCTTTTTAATTAATCTTAGATTCGTATTATTTTGATCGAAGTCTCTCATATTCACTTGAATTTTCCTAAATTGACTCAATTGATTTTTTTTGTTTTTAGCTTTTTCACTTAACATGATTAAAATAGTTTTATTTTATGCTTTGGTTTTTGTTTATTTTCAAGATATTTTTTCAATTCACTTAATTTCTGTTGAATGTGCCCTGAATTCTGTTTACTCCCATTTTAGTAAATTCAATGGAAATTTTTTGATTTTTTAAATTTCGATCAATTCGCCAAAATTTATATGAATTACATCAAAGTCTCCTGAATTTCCTTGAATTATTCTAAATTCACTCCCAATGGAATCAGTAAATCAATATAAATTTCTGTATTTTTTTCAATTAATTTTAATTCTTTTGAATTTTACTTGAATTTTTTTGAACTCACTGTGAATTCTTATGAATTTATTCTGAATTCGTTTAAATTCACCAAGAATTCTTATAAATTTCATTGAATTCTTTTGAATTCAAAAGAAAATTAATTACATTATTAATGCACATTAGTAACTTTCAGTCATAAAATATATTTTAAAGTACTATAGGAGTCTTCAAACTATAAAAAATGTTAATCATTTATGCATTTCGAAATTCAGTTGGTATTTTCCAAAAATCGAACACTGAGAAAAGTCATTTTTAGACCTAAAATGGCCTAGCGGAATGACCTAGCGGAATTTTGTGAAAACAAAGAAAATTTATGGCAGTATTTTTTCATTAAAAGGAAGAACTTTAGGGGTAGCGTTTGCAAAATTAAAAAAATTTGTCAAAGTAGGCGACATGGGCCTTCAAAAGAGGGTTCGGTAACCTATAAAGTCGTTCAAATTTCCTTCTCCTAACCCCTTTCCCTCCTCCTCCTTCCTTCCCCTCATTTACCCTTCATCTAATCTCGCCTCGAGTCTCGTCACAAGCCTCGTCTCGAATCTCGCCTCGAGTCTCGTCACAAGCCTCGTCTCGAATATCGTCTTGAGTCTCGTCTCGAATCTCGTCTCGAGCCTCGTCTCGAATCTTGTCAAATTTTTATTTGGCACCCTGTGTGTGATGCATCATCCTCTAAAATGAAAAAGTGCCAGAAAATCGAGAATACTTGGTTTGAACTAGAAATGCTTCATTTCATTTGAAACATTAGTTTGTGAATGTGGATAAAATGTCGAGTAAAGTCCGGATCTAGTCACGACGGAGACAGGCATGTTAAGCAAAAAATTCTTGTCCTGTTAACAGGTACACCAAGTTTGAATTTTTTGGGCTAGAGATGTAATTTAATGTACGTACCTATAAGTGTATATCAAGATTCTTGAAGAACCAGCTGTATTTATGTAATTATATGTACCTATTTTGAAGAAAAAGGCACTCTTACGCAGTTCACTTTTCTATTAAAAGAAAATGATCAGAAATCATATCGAGAGGCTGTTTAACGAGGCGATCACGTTAAAAGATTAAAAGGATTTAAAAGATTGCAAAAAGTTCATTGCTCAATTTGTTCAAACAATAAGCAATATTTCAGTGGTCCTTATAATTTTTTTTTTATCATAATTTTGTTGAGCAATGTTCTTTTTTTGTGCTTGTGTTAAAATTTGAATGTACATAAAAATATAAATGTACTACATCTACATCTACATCTTCAATTGTAACAAGTATCGACGTGTTTGAATTTGAACTGCCATATTATTTCTTCGATATTTTATTTTTTATTTTTATTTTTGGTACCATTTCGTACACGTGCCTTAATTAAAAACGTCGTCACTTTCTTAAAAAAAGAAATTACATTTCTATTTACAACATTGAAGTTGCGACGTTTTTGCTGTGGCAATAGTAGATTAGGATTTTTTTTTAATTATTGCGCCATATTTTGGGATCTCTTCCACGGAAAGACCTGTTATTAATGTGAATAATATCGGGTACCTGCATCGATGACAATTATATAATATTATTAAAGTATAATTTATCATTTGTGACAACTTTTAGTCGTACAAATTCTGTACAAAGATTAAATACTTTAAACCATGGCTTTATTAGTTAGAGTAGAAAAATCGACACCCAGAACTGACTGAAAAATAGTAGTTGCAAGAATGGAAATTCAGTTAGTTGTGCCAAACATCAAATGGCTGAAAAAAATGGGTTTTCTATGATTTTAGGAATGAAAATCATATTACTGGTGATATAATTTCAAATAAAAGACATTATTTTTAATTAAAACATTTTAAAATTGACAACAAATTTATTTCAACCATGTTTTTTACAATTGAATTTTTTCTTAGTACCGCTTCTCATCAATTTTTGAAAAATGGTGGAATTTTAATAAATTACTTATTTTTTCGGGGAAAACATTCTCTATAACTCTGTTTCCAATTTTGAAAGTAAAATTTTCCATGGCTGAAATCGTTAAAACAATTATTTTAAAGAAACAATTTTTTAAACAAATAACTATATATGATAATTATTGACTCATTCTCAAAATTTTAAACGGCAGAATTGTAGGAAATGTTTTTTTTTTTCGAAAAAAGCCACTGTAAGAAAAAATTCAATTACAAAAACTATATGGTTAAAATAGTTATTTTTCGTCAGTTTTAAACTTTTTTCAGGAAAAATGTTTGTTCTTCCATGAGACATGATTGTTATTATCATTTTAATTCCTAAAATCAAAGAAAACGTTTTCTTTCAGAGAACTGATTTCCGGTACTATAACTGCCTTAAGATCAAAAATTTCAGTCGGTTCTGTAAGTGTTATTACTCGACTTTCGGTATTAGATCAGTATTTTATTATTTTCAACGTACTTGATTATATTTTTTATTTTTATTGTTAAGTATTTTAATTCCTCGTTTTAAGAAATAACATTTTCGAATGATCTTCGCGAAGGCTGTACCTGTATTATAGATTTTTTTGAATCTCACAAAGCTTTGCATATAAGCTATTATTGTACCTTTTTCGTACTGGATTTCTGAAAAAGTAAACCTGACATTTTATAATTATTAAGTTAGAAATCAATTTAATTCATGACACTAGAGATGTAATCAGGGTTGAGTATTACAAAGGCTGGAATTTTTAATCCAAAAATTATGTAAAATAGGATACCAGGGCTCGGATCGTGCGAATTTTTCGACTTTTTTGAAAAAATGCGACTAATCTCGTCTCGAATCGTGTCTCGAGTCTCGTCACGGGCGTCTTCTCGAATCTCGTCTCGAGTTTCATCTCGATTCACAATGAAACTTTTGAATTTGAAATTTAAAACTAGAAAAAATGGTACCATTTTAATTGAGAACATTAAAAATTTCATAATTTCTTATTAAAGCTTTATAATTAGAAAATTTTTATTTAATAGTATTTAAAATTGATGAATTTCTAATTGAGTGAATCCGTATCCAAAGTTTTAATTTTTTCAAATTGACATTTTAAAGTCAAAAACGTTTAAAGTCGAATTATTTCAAATTCAATTACTGACTTAATGCTCTTTCTCTTATTCCCCTATTCCCCCTTTTTTAAAGTATTCCTATTCTTCCCCCTATTTACAAGAAACTTCCCCTTCTTCTCGTTTTCGCTTAAATGCAAAATAAATAAATAGAACTTAATAAGAAAATCCAAACGTTTGTTGAAAATTCAACTGATTTGTTAAAAAGTCATCCTTTTTGGTTGAAAATTGAATTGTTTTATTGAACATTCGCTTTTTGGGATAGAAAATTCGTCCTTTATGGTAGAAAAGTTATCCTTTTTGGTCTTCTAAAAAAAAGAATTTTTTATTTGAAAATTCAACTATTTGGTTGAAATGCATCTATTTTGTTGAAGAATCATCTATTCCGATTGAAAGTCCGACTTTTTGGTTGAAAATGCTCCTGTTTGTTTTGTTTTTTTTAATTCAACTATTTGGTTAACACTTCATCTCTCTTGGTTGAAAACGATCTATTTTCAAAAATTTCTTTTTTTTTTGTAAAAATTCAACTGTTTTCTTGAGCATTTGTCTGTTTTGAATAAATAATTCGTCCTTATGGTTTGAAAATTCATCTTTTTTAGTAGGAAATTATTCTTTTTGGTTAAAAATGCAACTGTTTGGTTGAAAAATAATTCATATATTTTGGTTGTAAAATTAACTGCTTGGTGTAAAGTTAAACTATTTTTTTTTAATTCTTTTTTTTCGAAAACTAAACAATTGGATATAAAATTAAACTATTTGGTTCAAAATGAACTTTTTTGTTGAAAATTCAAATTTTTGGTTGAAAATTCAACTATTTGGTTAAAAATTAAACTGTTATAAAATTTAACTATTTGGAAGAAAATGAACTTTTTTGTTGAAAAATCATATTTTTGGGTTGACAATTAAATTGTTTTGTAGATAATTCATCTTCTTGGCTTCAAAATTCCACCATTTTTTTTAAATTGGTATTTTTTTTTTTAATCGTTTTTTTGGTAGAACATCAATCTTTTTTGTTAAAAATTAATTTTTTATCTCAAACTATTCGATTTTTGCTTGGAAATTTATCCTTTATGAGTTTAAAATTCAACTATTTTGTAGAAAAATCATGCGTTTTGTTGAAATTTCGTCTCTTAGATTAGAAAATTAATCTTGTTTTTCATCTATTTGGTTCAGGATTCAACTATTTTGTAAAAATTCGTCTTTTGATAAAAAATTTATCTTTTATGGTATAAAAGTCACCTTTCTTGATTGAAAACTAACTTTTTTGTTGAAAATTAACTTTTTTGTTGAAAATTTACCCATTTAGTTGAAAATTATTATTTTTTTTTGAAAATTCAACTTTTCAGGTTGATAATTCAACTGTCTTTTAAAAAAATCGTCTTTTTGGGTTGAAAATTCAACTATTTATTTTTAAAATTCCACCATTTGGTTGAAAATTAAACTATTAGGCTAAAACTTCAATTACATTGTTAAAAATTCGTCTATTTTCTTAAAAAGTTCTCAATGTATCTGTTCTCAACGTAACTGATTGACTTAAAATTATTATTTTTTATATGATTCAACTGTTTGATTGAAAATTAATCTTTCGTATGTATAAGTCAGTTGTTTTTAAAATTATTCGACTTTTAACTTCAAAACTCAACTTTTTTGTTCAAAATTCGTCTTTCGGTTGAAAATTCGCTTCTTTTGGTTGAAAATTCAATACATTTCCCCTTCTTTGAGAGCATTTTGAGCTGTGAAGTCAGAAGTATTAAAAAATAAATAATTTCGCATTTAGATTGTAGAATTTCAAATCTAAAGTAATTTTAAGTTTAAAATGTTCAAAACAAATGTCTGATACTGCTTTTTTTATTATCTTTAAAAATTTGATTCAACTTTCTTCGAAATTATATACGATTTTCTTTTTAATTTTATACGACTAATGCAACTTTTTTTAGCTTTCTAGTCAATCCGAGCCCTGGAGTATGTAGGGGAGACCATCCTACAGTGGATAATGAAACTACAGTAGATAATAATTAATTAAAAGCACAAATATACGTAAAATAATTCATTATAATTTTTATTTATTAAGGCTTATAGTGTCTGAATTATTAATTAAATTAAATCAATTATTTTACATACATTAGTATTTTAAATTATTGATTATCTATTGTAGGTTCATTAACCACTGTAGGATGGGCTCCCCTGCATATAATAAAATTTTAAATCAGACTAGCATTCTAATACTAAAAATACTTAATATCCTTATAGGTAATTAGCAAACGATTATTTTATATATTTTTTTCTCACTTTTATTTATTATTGAAATGTCAGATTTACTTTTAAGCTACCCAGTTTCAGAACATTACAAAAGTTATGTTGATTTTATTTTTAATACCATTTTAGTACAACAACAATATATGTATAATTATATATTTTTTTTATTTTACGACGTTCAGTACAATATTATGTATGTGATTTAAGCCAAGGACATTTTACCGGTAATGCGATCCCAATTACGAAATCGTTTACGATCCCAATTACATTTTTACTCTTGAATCTCTTAACTCGTATACGATTTTTTCATGCGTATAACTGATGCAATACAATTTTAGAAAATACTATAGCGGACTACAATATATAATAGAATTAATAGAAAACTTAATTATATTCAACATTTTTGAACAAATATATGATTCAAGATAGAGATTAATTCACCAAAAAGTATTTACCTATTTCAATAAGTGAAACTAATAGATTTAATTACTGAATCCAAAAATACATTTTTGATTTCAAGTCTTTATAAAAAAAATGTAGAAGGGAATACAATATTTTTATGAATATAAAAATTTGTTCTACATTCTACACTCGAAATCTTCGACCAAGTGTATTTTTATCAATATCTGCCGATTGAAATTTCTAAAAAAGAATTTCAAATTTCTTGTCTACGAAAAAAAATTGTATAGTTTTGAAAAATCCAGATGCTGGAGAAAATCAAGCTCTATAAAAATTAATTCTTTTCTATATTCATTTTTATAGTTTTTTTATTTTATTTAAAGAGCAAAATTTTATTGATAAATTTATCAATTATTGCGTATAAAATTATCCAATCGCAAACAGTGTATAATGTATATAAGCGTAAAAAATAAACGAAACCATAGATTTAG
Organism: Andricus curvator; assembly: GCA_932195095.1. NCBI lineage: Eukaryota > Metazoa > Arthropoda > Insecta > Hymenoptera > Cynipidae > Andricus > Andricus curvator. The sequence continues at coordinate 188,111 of CAKNYM010051510.1, forward strand.
GAGGATAGGATGTTGATCTCTAAGCGAATCGATTTGTAGATAGTCAAAAATCTACTCTCGCCTACTCGAATTCGATTTTGAAATAATCTAATCCAAAATTATCGCGGATTTAAAAAAAAAAAAAAATATTATTGATTGATTCAAAATCGAATTGCGACCAATGAAAAAAAGCTTCGCTTTGGACAGTCCGAGTTAAATGTCGAATTAGAAAGAAATGAAGATACGTAAATTGTAAATTTCAAAAATATAAACAAATATAAAAATATAAATCATAGCAACCAATATTTAGCCACCAAAACTTTAAACTCTAAAAGCAATATTCTTCCAATACCTGCAGTGTTTGATGTAAGAATCAATAGAATCAAAAATCGCAAAAAAAATATTGAAACAAAGTATATAATGTTCTCTTTATCCAAATAGTTAATCTGGGGAAATTGAGAATCAGGAATTACAGATTTGGGACGAATATCAAGAAATGGAGAGGTTTTTATTCGTTAATTATAAATGTTGATCGAAAAGGTTTATCAAAATATTAAGAAAAACGAGTTAAACTTTGTGGAGAGAAAATTTATTTTGAACTACTGTTACGGCGAATGACCATTTTTCTAAATTATAATCAGTTTCTTGGATGCTTTTGTAAGCGAAGCGATTTTAGAGTATAAGGAAAACAGAAATCAATTTTCTTATCATTTTAATTTTTATTGTCGCATTATAGGAAAACAGTTGGAAGTGAGAAAGAACTGTGTGTCAATAAAAATTGTTATCGTTGTACCTAAAGTGTAATTGTAACGGCGAGTATATTACTTATATATAATATAATATATAAGTACGTACAAAATTTGTTCTCACGTTTTATTCTTAGTTACATTTCCCCTTTTTCCCTTTTCCTACTAGAAATGATTTATTTATAATATTTTACAAAATGGATTCATCGATTTTTAATTCTTATTTATGTATTTTATATTTAGGGAAATTAGTTTTATAATATGAATTAAAATTTCTGAAAAGAAAAGATTATTTATTTCTTTTCAAAAGTCTTTAATTAAAAATATGTTAATAATCTGAATTTGACACTCTACTCAGTGAAAAGGAGTTTATATTACATTACATTACATTACATTACATTACAGGGATCACAATGGTTTTACTTTCGTGAGTAAAAAATATTTTTTCAGTAAAAAATATTTTCTAGTTGAAAAATCAATTATTTTATTGAAATTAAACTTTTTTATTAAAAAACTAATCATTTCGTTTTTTTTGGTTTGAAAATTCATCTATTTTGGTAGATATTGAATCTGTTTGTTCAAAAACGCAACTTTTGGTTGGAAATTAACTTTTTTGTTGAAAGCTCGTCACTTTGGATTGAAAATTCAACAATTTATTTGAAATATTTTTTGGTAGATAAATCAGCAATTTTTTGAAAATTAACTTTTTTGTTGAAAATTCATATTTTCGGGTTGAAAATTCAACTGTTTTGTAGAAAGTTCGCCTTTTTGGATTGAAAATTCAACAATTTGGTTGAAATTTACTTTTTTCTTTACTGAAAAATCTTTTTTGGTTGAAAAATCAACTTTTTTGTAGAAAAATTCATTTTCTCTTTCTTTCTTGAGTAAAAAATATTTTTTGTTTGAAAAATCAATTATTTGATTGAAAACCAACTTTTTTGTTAAAAACTCATATTTTCGGGTTGAAAATTGAACAGTGTGGTTGAAATTTTCCTTCTTTCTTAACTGGAAAATTTTGTTTATTTTAATATCAATTATTTGATAAAAATTAACTTTTCTGCTGAAAATTAATCATTTCGGGTTAAAAATTCAACTATTTCGTACAAAAATTCATTTTCTTTTTCTTTCCTGAGTTAAAAATATTTTTTGGTTGAAAAATCAATTATTTTATTGGAAACCAACTTTTTTTAAATTTCGTTTTTTTGGCATGAAAATTCATCTCTTCTGGTAGCAATTTAATCTTGTTTGTTACAAATACAACAGGTTTGTTGAGAATGAAATTTTTTGTTGAAAAATGATATTTTTGGGTTGATTATTTAACTGTTTTGTAGAAAGTTCGCCTTTTTGGATTGAAAATTCAACAATTTGGTTGAAATTTACTTTTTTTTTTT
>CAKNYM010051510.1:194776-227059 GCA_932195095.1 Andricus curvator
ACTAATCTACCTCCATGGGACTGCGCCCTCAGTAAACACTTCCAGGAAGAGCTATATTCAGTGTGATCCATATCGAAAATTTGAAGAATATTTCAAATATCTATTCTATTTCAAATATTTATTTTTTTTTTATTCTATTTCAAAAAACCACAACTTTCTGGCATTTCTTTGAGATAAGATAGTCATTAACAATAATCAATTGTTTGAACAATTGTGTTTGTTAACTTGTATTCATTATTACCTCACTACGTAAAAAGTTGATAAAAAGTTAAAAATCTCAGAAAAACCGCAACTATTTAGCATTACTATAGAAGAAAATAGTTATAGACAATCATTTATTTAAACAATTATGTTTGTTAAATTTTATTAATCATCGCTTCAATCTAAGTGAAAATTGGACAAAACGTGGACAATTTCAGAAAAAACCGCCACTTTCTAGCAATATTCAAAGAAAATATTATTGAAAACAATAATAGATTGTTTAAAACATTATTTTTGTTAAATTGAAGTGATTATTGCCTCGCTCTAACTAAAAAGATGAAAGCAAGATCAAAAATTCAGAAAAAAACGCGACTTTCTAACTTTATTCTAAGAGAAAATTGATATAAACAATAGAAATTGTTTGAAAAATTTATTTCAACATATAATTATATATATTATATTATATATATATATATATAATATATATATTATATAATTCAACATATAATTCGTTCATATAAAATCTTTTATAAATGCAATAAAAACAATTTAAATTTATAAATTTTTAATTTAATATTCTCAGTGCTGCCAGAGCTAAATGTATACTTGAAAAAGATATAAAAGTGACCTATTTAAATGACTAATAACATTTCAAATTAGAAAGAATTCAAACGAATTTGAAAAGACATTCAAAAAATTCAATTGATTGTGGAATATAAGGGAAATGAAAAGAATTTGATAAAATTCATGAAAATTCAAGTAAATTGAAAGGGATTCAAAAATATACAAGAATTAATTGAATTCAGAAAGTTTGAAATGATTTTTAGAAAATTCAAGGGAATTCAAAAGAATTAGATGAAATATCTAAGAATCCTGGATTAGTTTAAAATACTTCAGGATGAATGAATGAAAACTAAACAAATTCGAAAAAATCTACTAAATTGAATTGAATGTGAGTGAATTTATAAGACTTCACGTGAATTACGAGAATTCAAGAGAACTGAAAAGAATTCAGGATACATTAATAAGAATTACGGATGAATTTTATACGAATTAAAAGAAAAACTATTTGAAAATTTTTTCAAATCTTTAAAATCCTATGAAATCCCTCAGTTCTTGTGAATAAATTCATTTAAATCCATTGAAATCCTATAAAATCCCGTGAAATTCGATGAAATCTAATGTTTCCCGAAATCCTGAAAGATTTATTAAAATACCTTAGAAGCTTTTGAAATCTCTTAAAATCATTGAAGTCATCGTAAATCTTATCAAATCCCTTGAAATCTTTTAAAATATTTTAAAACCTTATAGGTCCTAGAAAATTCGGTCCATATCCCTCGAAATTATTTAGTAAATCTTTTGTAATGCCTGAAAATTATTAAAATCCTTGGAACTCCCTTCAAATTATTCGAAATCTATTAAAAATTCTTTGAAGTATTTTAAAATTGTCTAAAATATGTCAAAGCTTTAAAATCTTTTGAAATTCCTTAAAACTTTTTAAAGCTCTTGAAAAAGCCTTGAAATCTTTAAAAATACCCTAAAATATTTTAAAACCTTTCAAATCTTTTGAAATCCTTTGACATTTTTCAAAGCTCTTGAAAATTCTTTGGCATTTTTTAAAATACCTTAAAATATCTAAAATCTCTTGAAACTTTTTAAAACTCTTGAAAATGCCTTGGAATATTTAAAAATACCCTAAAATATTTCAAATACTTCAAAATTTTTTGAAATTCCTTGAAACTACATATTAAAAAGCTCTTGAAAATTCATTGAAATTTTAATTTAATTTTAAAAATTCGTTTAAAATTGATTAAGTATACCCTGAGAAATACGTTGAAATAGTTGAAAATGTTTGAAATCCTACACGATGATATTTCTTGAAATCCTGGAAAATTTATTAAAAGACGTTGAGCTTTTAAAATTCCTCTTAAAAAAATTGAAATATCCTATTCTTGCCAGTTTTAAAAATACCCTGAAATCTTCAGAGTACTTTGAAATCTCTTCAAATTATTTAAATCCATTAAAATTTTTCTTGGAATATTTTAAAATACCCTAAAATATTTCAAATTCTTTTAAAACTTTTTTAATTTCTTTAAAATATCTAAAAATATTTAAAATTCTTTGAATTCCCTTAAAAATGGTAAATTATTGAAATCAATTTAAAAAATTCAAATTCTATCAAATCTTTTGAAATCTCTTCAAATTATTGATATCAATTGCAAATTCCTTGGAATCTTTCAAAATATCCTAAACTCTTTCAAATTCTTTTATATCTCTTAAAAATGCTTTGAAATCTTTTCAAATACCCTAAAATATTTCAAACCCTTTAACATTTATTTAAATTATTCAAATTAATTAAAAACTACTTGGAATATTTTTAGATACCGTAAAATATTTCAATTCCTTTCAAATCTTTTTAAATCCCTTGAAACATGTTAAAGATTTTGAAAATTCCTGGGAATTTTTAAAAATACCATAAAGTCAAATTCTTGCAATTTATAAAAAATACTTGGAATCTTTTTACATTCTCTAAAATATTTTAAATCCTGCAAAATCGTTCCATATCTTCCGAAATTCTTTACAGTCACATGCCAATTTTTTCAAACCCTTTAAAATCCTTGGAGATAGCTTGGAATTTTTTCAATGTCTTTAAAATTTGTTTTGCAATTTTTTTAAATATCCTAGATTCTTTAAAAAAAATGTCAAACCCCTTCAAATTATTGAATTCTATTAGAAATTCCTTGGAATCATTTAAAATACCCTAAAATATTTCAAATCTTTTTAAATCCTTGGAAAGTTTTTAGAGTTATTGAAAAGTCCTTGGAATTGTTCTAAATACCCAAAATTCTTTAAAATCTTGTAACCCTTTCAAGTTATTGAATTCTATTTGAAAAAACGTGGAATCTTTTAAAATACCCTAAAATATTTCAAATTCTTTGAAATCCATTCAAATGATTGAAATCTATTAAAAATTTCTTGGAATATTTTAAAATATACCTGCACTCCATAGTGGTTAATCCATTAATTATTTCTTTGAAAGAAAAGTGATTAAGATTTCATTTAAAAAAATGTCTATGGTGAATTTATCTTAAAAAGCTGACTAAAAAGTGTTTTGAGAGAAAAGTGATAAAAAGTGACTGTGCGAAAGTCCTGATTATTCTTGACAGTTACTGAATTTCTGACTAACAAAATTTCCTGACGTAATTTGATTCACTTTAGCAAATAAGTCCTTAATTTACGCAAATGATAATTACAAATTTAAGGGAATTTATTCTTGAAATTTGAAGAATAGGCCAAATATTATAAAATCGAAAGAAAGTCTTACAGTTCTTCACAGGCTGATTAAAAAAATACAGTATTTATAATTTACAAGATAAACAATTTTAATTAAGCACTATCGATGAAAATATTTCAAATCCTTTTATTATCCAATCCTTTTATTAAATCCAATTATATAAAAACTTTTAAAAAATCAAATGAATTATGTAAAATTGAGTAAATTTATAAGAATTCTAATGAATTAAAAAATTCAAAAGAATTTCAAAGAATTCAGTATAAATTAATAAAAATTCAGGGTGAAATACAAAAAATAATTTTAAATCTCTTCAAATCTTTAAAAACCTACGAAATAACTCACTTTTCTTCAATAAATTCTTTAAAATCCACTAAAATGTTATTAAATCGCTTAAAATTATTAAAATCAATTAAAAATTCCTTGGAATCTTTTAAGATTTCCTAAAATATGTCAAATCCTTTGAAATCCTGCAAAATACCTCACTTTTCGTGAACTAAAATTTTTCCACTAAAATATTATAAAATCCCTGTTAAATTCTAGGATGATATTTCGTGAAATCCTGGAAAATATATTAAAATACATTGAGAGTTTTAAAATCCCTTGAAGTCATTGAAATCCTCGGAAATCTTATAAAATAACGTGAAATCCTTTTAAATTTCCCTAAAATATTTCAAATTCTTTGAAATCCCACTAAACAATTAAAAATTACTTAAAATCTTTTCAAATAACCAAAAATAACCTCAAATATTTTAAATCCTTTAAAATCTTTTGAAATCCCTTGAAATTCGTTAAAGTTCTTGAAAATGCCAATTAATAAAAAATTCCTCGGAATCTTTTTAAATTTCCTAAAATATTTCAAATTAAAAGCTCTTGAAAATGCCTTAGAAGTTAAAAAAACCCTAAAATATTTAAAATCCCTTTAAATTATTGAAATCTATTACAATTTTCTCGGAATCTTTAAAAATAATCTGAAATATATCAAAAGAATTGAAGATAATTCAGTGACTAATGTGATCTTTTCATTTAAAAAAGTGAATGAAAAATGATTTGAGAAAAAATTGCCTAATAGTGACTGTGTGTGGCAGCCCTGATTATTTTTTTACAGTTACTTCTTACAGGAATTCCCTGATTTTTGCTATTTTTTTTCAAAATGCTCTTGGAAGCTTTGATCTTATTATAGATTTTTTTGAATTTTCATGAAGGGGCTGCAAATAGGGTACCATAGGGACAAAATCTTGAAAATAGGGTACTTTAGGGACCTTAACTGAATATAGGGTACAATAGGGGATATAGCAGTTTACGCGAATGGTAATTACAAATTTAAGAGAATTTATTCTTTACAGATTGATTAAAAAAAAACAATATTTGTAATTTACAAGATAGAAAATTTTTAATTTATAACTCTAGACGCTCGTTTTATACTTTATCAATTTAATTTAATTAATGAGCTAGGATCGCGAGTGGATATTTTCTTGAAGTCACTAATATGATTAAAGTATGTACCGAGAAATCCATGGTTTGGTTTTGGGTGTCACTTGTTATAGAGCTAGGTATTCAGACTGAAGAAAGAGGCTGATGGACCAAGATTTTATACGAATCGCTTGGCCGCAGCTTTCTCGAATTCACTCCTGGTGACCACCAAGCACAGTCATCATCATCAATTACTTCTGGGACTTCTTGTCACGTATCTATTTGTTCTATCGTAATCCAATCGCCGAGGAAGCACGCCAGTTATTTATTTTCTCCACTAAACCAAATAGACGAACACCGCTTCAATTTTCTCCTTCCCTTTTCTCTTCTATTGCAATCAACTACAAGATTAATAGTATAATACCAATCATAAATAATAAGTTTTGTTCAAATAAAATGAAATTTAAAAAAATAATATTTAAATCAAAAGTATTATAAAAAAATTTACAATTCCCTCAAACAGGTTGGCCTCTCTTTCAATCAAAAGAGACGAATTCCAAACAAAAAAGTCGAATTTTGAACCAAAGATTTTAATTTTCATCCAAAAAATATGAATTTTATACAAAAAGAGATGAACTTTCAAACCAAAAAGATAAACTTTCAAACCAAAAGGACGAAATCTCAACGAAATGTTGGTTTCCAATGAAATAATTGGAAAAATCCGGTGAAATATATAACATAAAACAACAATTTTTAACACGACATTATGAATTATTGGAAAAAATAATAATTTTTACCAAATAGTTGATTTTTAAATATTTTTCAGCCAAGAAAGAAAACAATGTTAACCAAATTGTTCAATTTTTAATCTAAAATGACGAATTTTCTACAAAATAGTTTTCAATCAACATTATTAATTTGCAAAAGAAATTATTTTTGAATTTGAAAAATCGCGTAAAATATACAACATACAACATAGATATACCAAATTGTCGAATTTTCAACCAAAAAGATGAATTTTTTTACCCAGAATTTTCTACGAAAAAGGGCGAATTTTCAACCAAAGAGATGAATTTTCAACAAAAAAAAAAAGTACTTGTAACTTGTTGATTTTTCAACCAAAAAAGAGTTTCCAGTCAAGAAAGAAAAAATAAATTCTATCGAATTGTTGAATCTTCAAGCCACAGTGTACAATTTTTTTTACAAAACAGTCAAATTTTTACTTCCAAAATCTGAATTTTCAACAAAACAGTTAATCTTCAACCAAATAGTTCAATTTTCAACATAATAGGTACATTTTCGACGGAAGAGATGGATTTCAAGCCAAAAAGACGAATTTTCTATAAAACTGTTGAATTTTCTACCCGATATTTTTAACCAACATTTTTAAAATAAAATTTTTAACAAAAAAGTTGGTGTTTGATAAATGTTTTCAACCAAAAAAGATTTTCAAACGACAATAAAAAATGTAAACCAAATTGTTGAATTTTCAATCCAAAAAGACGAATTTTCTACAAAACAGTTGAATTTTTAACCCAAAATTATTCATTCTTAGCAAAAAAGTTAATTTTTATCAAATAGTTGATTTTAAAATCAAAAAATATTTATCAGTCAAGAAATAAAAAGATGACAACTAAATTGCTGAATTTTCAATAAAAAAATGGCGAATTTTCTATAAAACAGTTAAATTTGCAACCCAAAAATATAAATTTACAACCAAAAAGTTTATTTTTAACCAACCTGTTGCATCTTTAACCAAGAAAGATGAAATTTCTACCAAAAGAAATGAACTTTCAATATTTTTCACTCAAGAGAGAAAAACAAAATGAATTTTTCTACAAAATAGTTGAATTTTTCACCCGAAATTATTAATTTTTAGCAAAAAAGTTAATTTTCATGAAATAGTTTATTTAAAAATAAGAAAATATTTCTCAGTCAAGAAAAAAATGTCAACTAAATTTTTGAATTTTCGATTTGAAAAATGACGAATTTTCTGCAAAACAGTTAAATTTTCAACCCAAAAATATACATTTTCAACCAAAAAGTTAATTTTCAACCAACCTGTTTCACCATTAACCAAGAAGGATTGAATTTCTACTAAAATAGATGAACTTTCAAACCATTCAAAACAAAAGGACGAAAATTCAACGAAAAAGTTGGTTTCCAATGAAATAATTGATTTTTCAACCAAAAAATATTTTTCACTCAAGAAAGAAAAACAAAATGAATTTTTCTACAAAATAGTTGAATTTTTAACCCGAAATTAATAATTTTTAGCAAAAAAGTTAGTTTTCATCAAATAGTTTATTTAAAAATAAGAAAATATTTCTCAGTCAAGAAAGAAAAAAATGTCAACTAAATTGTTGAATTTCCAATTTTAAAAATGACGAATTTTCTGCACAACAGTTCAATTTTCAACTCAAAAATATAAATTTTCAACCAAAAAGTTCATTTTCAACCAAACTGTTGCATCTTTAACTAAGAACAGGGCTCGAAACTGCTCAAGCTTAAAAAAATAGTAAAATAGTGACCATATTTCTCTCATGAAAGTAACCGAAAAGTAACAATAAGGTGGCAAAAAAGTAACAAAAAAAAAGGATTTTTTACCAAAGAAGACAAAGTTTCCACCAAAATTATGAATCTTCAACAAAAAAATGTATGTTTAAGAAAGTAGTTCAAGTTTTAAAAAAATTGTTAAATTTTTCTGACTAAAAAGATGAATTGTTAACGAAAAATGTAGTAGTTAATATAATCACCAAAAAAGATTTTCATTTAATATAAAAAATAGTAGAATTCATTAAAAAAAGACGATTTTTCATCAAAATAGGTTATTTTTCAACCAAATTGTTGAGTTTTTAAGCCAAAAATACCAGTTTTTACAAAACACTTGAATTTTCAATCAGTAAATATGGATTTTTGACGAAAGAGTTATCTACAAACAAATAATTGAATTTTCTACGGAAACAGGGGAATCTTTAACCGAAAAAGACGAATTTTCAACAAAACAAGTACATTTCTAACCAAAAAGATAAATTTTCAAATAAAATTATGCATGTTAGACAAAAGGTTGATTTTCAATCAAGAAGATTAATTTTCTACCGAAAAAGACGAATTTTCTACTGAAATGATGAAGTTTCAAGAAAAAAATTAAGTTTTAACAAAAATTATTCAACTTTTAACCGAATTTCAACCAAAGAAGATAAATTCTCATCGAAAAATATAATACATAGTACGATATTTCAACAAAAAAGATTTAAATTTTAAATTAAAAACTAGCAATTTTATCTAAATTGCAATTTTGATCAGGATTCATAGTAATTCAAAAGATAGCCCTTTTTATACATTTTACATACGAACTAATTATTATTTTATTGTTATTCCCTAATTTTCCTGAGTTTAAAGTGCCATTTTTACTGAAAAAATTTGAGGTTTTACATTTTTCACAAGTTTTTAAATAATACGATTAATGAATTAATTCATTTCGTCATTTCGGGCAAAAAATGTAACCAAAAGTAACCTTTTCATAAAATAAGTAACTTTTTAGTAACCGCGGATCAAAAAAGTAACTAAGTGACTAAAAAGTAACCCGTTCCGAGCCCTGACTAAGAAAGATTTAATTGCTACCAAAAGAGATGAACTTTCAAACCAAAAAGACGAAATCCGAACAAAAAAGTTGGTTTTCAATAAAATAATTGATTTTTCAAACAAAAAATATTTTTCATTCGAGAAAAAAAAGAAAATGAACTTTTCTATCATACAAAACAGTTAAATTTTTAACTATGTAGCGTAACTATGTATCGTAAATAATAAGTTTTGTTCAAATAAAAAAAATATAAAAAAACAATTTAAATCAAAAGTATTACAACAAAATTTACAATTCCCTTAAACAGGTTGGCCACTCTTTCAAACAGAAGAGACGAATTCCAAACAAAAAAGTGGAATTTTTAACCAAAGAGTTGAATTTTCAACCAAAAAATAAGAATTTTCTACAAAAAGAGATGAATTTGTAACAAAAAAGTTGAGTTTTCATGCGAAAAAGTCGAATGTTTTAGAAAATTTTTTACTTTTAATCCCGAAAAGATGAACTTTCAACAAAACAGTTAGTTTTCAAGTAAACAGTTGCACTTACAACCAAATATATGAACTTTCAAGCAAAAGAGACGAATTTTGAACAAAAAAGTAGAATTTTCAACATAATAATGAAATTTTCCACCAAGTACTACATTTTTTAACAAATAAAATATAAATTCTGAATAAAAATAATGACTTTAGATTTTTTAAATAAAAAGAATTGATTTTCAAGCAAAAAAGATGGATTTTCAACAAAATAAATCAATTTTCAACGAAATAGTTGTATTTTCTACCAAGAATAGTATTCTACCAAAAAAGATTAACTTTCGACAAAATACATAAATTTTTAACCAAATAGTTTGAACAATGGATGTGGTGCTAGAGAAATTTTTTTTCAATAAATTTTAATTTATATTTTTTTCTTTTTTCAATTTTTGTAACTAAATAGTTGCATTTTGAAACTAAAAAAAAATCAATTTTTATCCGAGGGCACGCGACTATTGGTTCACGCGCTTCGCGCTCGATAATATATTTATCTCGTGCTTCGCGCTCGATAATGTCTTTACCTCGCGTTACGGGCTCGTGTATATTACATTTATTGCTGTACCTCGGCCTGGGATTGCTTACTCAGATATTACAAAATAAAGTACAACTTTTATTTATCATGATTACTTTAATATTTGTAATGCATAATACGTATTTTCAATGTCTTGTTTTTACAATAAAAAAAAGTGGCCATCCCATAAAAAAACAAATATGTTAATTAACATTTTATTCCACTTTGTGTCATTTTTCCAAATACTTAATTTGTTTATTTTCATGCTATTTTTTACGATTTAGACAAAAAAAAAGCATCCTATCAAAATCTGATTCATAACAAATTTGTAGATCTTTCTTGAGTGAACAACTTTTGTTAATCAATTTTTTTCGTACCTTTTGTCGTTTGTCCAAGAATTAAATTTTTGTTATTTTTAGCTTTATTTTTCACGATTAAAATAAAAACTACGCCTCCTATATAAAAATGATTCACAACAAATTTGTAGATGTTTTTTTTGCTGGATAATTTTTGCCTAATAATCTTTTTTCGTATCTTGCATGGTTTGACTGCAAAATTGATTTTTTTTTTCATTATGTTTAAATCTACATTATGTTTAAATTTTCCACAAAAAGTTGAATTTTCAAACTAAAAAGTTAATTTTCAACCAATCAGTTGAATTTTCAAACTAAAAAGTTAATTTTCAACCAATCAGTTGCATTTTCAACAAAATAGTTAAATTTTCAGATAAAAAATTAATTTTTAATAAAGAATAAATGAATTATCAAACTAAAAAGATGTTAATCTAAAATAAAAAATAGTTGGATTTAACTTACAAAAACAAAATTTTGACAAAGTACTTGAATCCTCAACTAAAACATTAATTTTCAACCAACAAGTTACATTTTTAATAAAAAAATGGACTTTCTACCAAAAAGACGAATTTTCAACAGAATGCATACATTTTCAACCAAATAGATCATTTTTCTTCTATATTGTTGAATTTTCGGGCTGAAAATAAGAATTTTTTATAAAACAGTTGAACTTTCATTACAAAAGTTCGTTTTCAGCCGAATCAGATTAATTTTTAACCAGGCAGTTGCATTTTTATCCAAAAAAGGTGAAATTTCTGCAGAAAGATATTATTTTCAAACCAAAAAGATGAATGTTTAACAAAATAGTTAAATTTTCAAGCCGGAAAGATTAATTTGAAAAAAAAACAGTTGAATTTTTAACCAAAAAGTATGATTTTTTAAACAAAATTTTTGAATTTACAAATAATAAAATTGTTAAACAAAAAATATGAGTTCTTGACCATAAATTAAATATAATAAAATAATTTCTCAATCAAAAATGCGTAGATCTTCTTATTGTGTTCTATTAATTTAAGTCCGAATTTCAGTAAAAAAAATTATCTCATTGAATTAGCCATAGAATATGAATTAAAAATTACTTTTTGAATTTCACCTGATTTCACCTCTATAAGTTTGTTTTGTATCCTCCCAAACAACCCCATAAGTGAAAAATTGGGTTGCGTCTTTTTTCAAACATAATTGTTTAAACAATTTACAATTATTTTTAATAATATTCTCTTTAAATGATGCTACAAAGTTGCGGGTTTTCTCTGAATTTTTCAGCATTCATTTCTTTTTTTGAAAATTCAACAATTTTGTTAAAAAAATCGGACTTCTTGTTTGAAAAGTCATTATTTTTGGTTGAAAAATGTAGTATTTAATTTTTGGTTAAAAATTGTATTCTTTGGTTAAAAATTGATTCATTTTGTTGAAAGTTCAACAATTTTGTTAAAAAATCATACTTCTTGGTAGAAGATTCAACTTATTTTAACAATCATTTTCTTGGTTTGAAAATTCATCTTTTTCTGTAGAAATTTCACCATTTTTATTAAAAACGCAACGTTCTGGTTAAAAATTAATCTGTTTAGGTTATAAACGAACTTTTTTATTGAAAATTCAACTGTTTTTAAAAAAAATCGTATTTCCGGCTCGAATCTTCAACAATTTAGTAGAAAAATTATCTTTTTGGTTGAGAATTTATTTCAGAAACGAAAAAATATAAACTAAAAATTATTCATAACAAATTTGTTAAAAGAAAAGTTGAAAAATTATATAATTTGTTGAAAATTCATCTTTTTTGGTAGAAAATGTATCTTTTTTGGTAGAAAAATAATCTTCTTGGTTGAAATTTCAACTACTTGGTTAAAAATGTATTTATTTCGTTGAAAGTTCGTCTTTTTTGGTAGGAAATCCATTTTTCTTTTGAAAATTCAACTATTTGATGTACAATTTATGCATTTGGTTGAAAATTTGTCTTTTTTAGGAGAAAACTAATCTTTTTAGTTGAAAATTCAAATCTTTTGGTTAAAAATTTATGTATTTTCTTGAAAATTCATCCTTTATGGTAGAAAATTGATCTTCTTGGTTAAAAATTCAACTATTTGGTTAAAAATGATATATTTTGTTGGAAATTCGTCTTTTTTGGTAGAAAACTAATCTTGGTTGAAATTTCAACTATTTGGTTAAAAATGTATTTATTTCGTTGAAAATTCGTCTTTTTGGTAGGAAATTAATTTTTTTTTTTGTTGAAAATTCATGTTTCATGATTGTAAGTTGATTCTTTTTAATTGAAAAGCCTACCATCGTATTTTTCGTTCAGAATTCATTTTTTTTTATTAAAAATTTTACTATTTGATTGAACATTTAATTATTTTGTTGACAATTGATCTATTTTGTTAAAAAGTCATCTTTTTTTGTTAAAAATTCACCTTGTTTGGTTGAAAGTTAACTCTTTTCACTTAAAAAGTCTATAATTATATTTTGGTTTCGGAATTCATCTTTTTTTGTTCAAAAAGTCTACTAATTTGTGGAACATTATATTTTTTTGCCGAAAATTCAACTGCTGTCTTAAAAAGTTAACTTTTCTGGTCGAAAATTCAACTGTTTTATTGAAAATCCCTCTTTTTAGATAGAAAATTAATCCTTTTAGATTGGAAATTTATCTTTTGGTAGAAAAGTGATATTATTTGGTTGAAAATTCATTTTTTTTTAAACTTCAACTGATTTCTAAAAGATACGTCTTTTTGGCCCAAAGTTCAACTTTTTTGTTCAAAATTCGTCTCTTTTGCTTAAAAGTTCAAGTTTTTGATGAAAATTATTATTTTTTTCGTTGAAAATTCAGTTACTTGGTTGATAATTCATCTTTCTTGGTTAAAAACTTCACTTTTTTGTTAAAAATTCATCTCTTTTGGTAGAAAATTCATATTTTTTTGTTGAAAATTCAACTCTACAGTAGAGAATTTAGTTTTCTTGGTCGAAAATTACCTTTTTTGTAGAAAATTCATCTTTCTTGGTTGAAGATTCAATTGACTTCTTAAAAATACGTCGTTTTGGCTTTAAAATGCAACTGTTGTTGGTTGACGATTCATATTTGTAGGTTGAAAATTCAACTTTTTGGTTAAAAATTTAACTTTTTTGTTAAACATTCGTCTATTTTGCTTGAAAGTTCAACCTTTTTGTTTTAAATGCTACTGCTTGGTTGAAAATTATTATTTTTGTTTAATTCTACTTTTTTGTTGAAAATTCATCTTAATTGGTTGAAAATTAAATATTTTGTTTATTAATTCATCGTTTCGGGTTTAAAAGACAAATATTCAACTTTTTAGCTAAAAAAACTTTCTTTCGTTAAACATTCATCTTTTTTGGTTGAAAATTCCACTACTTTGTTGAAAATGCAATATATTTCGACTTGAAATTTTAAGAATATGATTTAATTCTTTAAAAAATTCAAATAATAAAGTAATTAGTATTCAATAGATATTATTATATAGGCTTAAATGTAAACTGGGAAAAACGTATTTTTAACCGGGAAACAGCATGGAAAATATCCACACTGCTTTTGTTTTCAAAATAAAAAACCAAATTAATCTAGTTCAAGAAAATGCACCGCCATTAATATAATACGTGTTTTTATTAATCGTTCTTAAATCTACTATGTTTATGTACATCGAAGTAAAGAACTGACAAAAAAAGCGAAGATAGTACATTTTCAATGTCCGAAGAAAGTTCGCTTTTCGAACAATCGATAGCAACAAAATCTAATTAATATTCTTAAAATAAAATAAATTCTACATAGAAGTCAAGATTCCAAGATAAAGAAACTATAGTCACATATTAATATCATTCGTAATGAAATTTTCGTAACTCCAAGAAGAAATCAAGGCGGAAGCGTCTTTGACAGGAAAGTAAAGCACCTGGATGAAAAAGAGTTTCCAAGATGCAATACGAAAAAAAAACAGAACTGAACGTAACTGAGTCATAATGACTTTCAAAAAGAAATTTTAATGGTACGATTGAAAGTAAAAACACACCGTCAACTCTCCATTATCGAGGAAATGAATATCACGATTCTATTTACAAGAGGTTAGATCCATATGAAATTGTTTGCTGATTTTCAGAAATCAACAGACGGATTCAAAATTTAAGGCACGATTATTCATCCGCAAATGATGAAATCGCCTTAACACGGTTAGTTGCAACCTCACAATCTATCTATGGATTAATAACAATTGCAAAACTTTAACTTGGCAAATCGTCATAAACTTTCTTTTACTTATTTGCACACCAGAGTGGTAGGAAAATTGAGTTTATTTTTTTTATTTTTTACTTTTATACGCGGGTTGAAAACTGGTAAAATGAGGTGCTGAAATGTCGCGAATGTTAATGATTAAAAAAATAGAATGAATTTGTCTGGGTTTGGCGAGATATTGGGTAGGTACTTAGTTTAGATGACTTTTATTCCATTTCGAGGTCTGAATCTCCTCCTGATAAGTCGCTCTCGTAACCGGCGGGGGCTGCACGAGGAGGTGATCTCGATTTGGATTTCCTGTCGACTCTTGAGTGATCCCCGCTTCCGTTTTCGAAGTTTGACCTTCTCTCGTTGTTAATGAATTGGGAAGTTTGGCTTTTTGGCGGACTCACCAAATCGATTTCCTCAATGTGCATACTACTACTGCCTCTCTGCGAAAAAAACATTTGTTTATTGAAACAGGAAATCCAAGAAGCAAATTTCAAATGTTTAGTGATCCGCGTTTTATCGGTTAAACTTTTAAACAATTGAAATAATTTCAGGGTTTAATCGATTGCACATTTAATCTGTAGAAAAGATCATTCGCAGGGTGGCGATTCGGCGGTCGATTTCAAATTCCCGGTCATTTCCCGGTTTTCCCCGGTCAAGTTTTTCAATTTTCCTGGTCAACTCAAAGTAACATATTTATATTTGCCGCAAAACGCAAACATTTATTTTTTTTAATTCATGACGTTCGTTCTAAACATCTTCTAACACAACAGAGCAAAACGTTGCAAAATAAATGAATTTTGAAAAAAATACTGAAATTTTTCACCAAAAAATATCAATTTTTTACAAAAAAAATGGAATAGTTAAACTTTCAGTTTAAAAAATTAATTTTCAACAAAAAACAACGGATTTTCAATAAAATAGTTCAATTTTCAACCAAAGTGATGAATTTTCAAATCAAATTATGAATCTTTATCTGGAATAGTTAAATTTTAAACCAAAAAGATAAATTTTCAACTAAAATGATGAATATTTAACTGGAACACTCGAATTTTCAACCAAAAAGACGAATTTTTAAAGAAGATTACATTTTAAATAAAAAGATTAATTTTCTACCCAAAAATACAATTTTTCAACCAAATACATTAACTTTTAAAGAAAGGTTTGAAGTTTTAATAAAAGAAGACAAATTTTCAACCAAATAGTTAAATTTTGAACTGAAAAAATAATAATTTTCAATCGAAAATGGAATAGTAACATTGTTAGTTTAAAAAATTATGTGTAAACCAAACATAACAGTTTTCAACTAAAACAATGAATCTTTAACTGAAATAGTTCAATTTTCAAACCAAAAAATTAATTTTTACTAAAAAAAGATAAATTGTCAACCAAAACTTTAATAATTAAATTTAAAGTTAAAAAAATTAATGTTTAACCAAACAGATGAATTTTCAACAACAGCTATGGAATTTTCAATTGGAATAAGTTAAATTTTCAGTTAAAAAAATTTGTCTCAACAAAAAAATAAAATTTGAAAATATTTAAATGCAATAGTTGAATTTAAAACCAGAAAGATGAATTTTTAACTGAAATGATGAATCATTAACTAGAATAATTGAATTTTTGACCAAAAAGATTAATTTTCAACCAAGAATATTAATTTCTACCAAAAAAAGACGAATTTTCAACTAACAAAGATGATTTTTCGACCAAAAACTGGATAATCAAATTTTTAGTCAAAAATGAATGTTCAACCAAAGACATGAATTTTGAACTAAAATGATGAAATATTCAACTGGATTAGTAGTTACAATTTCAGTTGAAAAAAAAAAATTTTCAACCAAAAAACATCCAAAGAAAAAACAAATTTTCAATCAAACAGCTCATTTTTCAACCAAAGAAATGAATTTTTAATTAAAACGATGGATTTTCAACTAAAAAAAAATTAATTTTTAACAAAAGAGCTTAACTTTCAACCAAATAATTTTATTTCAAACCTAAAAGATGAATTTTCAACTAAAATAATAAATATTTGACTGGAATACTTGAATTTTTAACCGAAAAGAAGAATTTTTAAACAAGAAGATTATCATTCAAAGAAAAATAAGATAATTTTTTACAAACAAAAAAATCGATTTTTTAACAAAATACATGAATTTTCATCGGAATAGTTAAATTTTCAATTAAAAAGACAAATTTTTATCCAAATTGTGGAATTCCGAACTTGAAAATTTTAATTTTCAACTCAGAATGGAACAGTTAAATGTTCGTTTAAAGAAATTAATTTTCAACCAAACTGGTGAATTTTCAAATAAAATGATGAATCTTCAACTGAAATGATGAATCTTTAACTGGAATAGTTTACTTTTATGCCAAAAAGATGAATTGTCAACCATAAAGTTTAATTGTCTACAAAAATAGATGAATTTTCCACAAAGTACATACATTTTCAAACAAATAGTTTAATTATTAAATGAAAAATATCAATTTTCAACCATATAGTTGAATTTTCATCAAAAAAAGATAAATTAATTTTTAACAAAAGTTTAACTTTTAACCCAGTAGTTGAATTTCTAACTAAAAAACGATGAATTCGCAAGGAACAATGTAAAAAAAATTTCTATTATAATTCAGAAATATTTCTTCTTTGAAATTCTACTTCTTCTTTGAAATTCTACTTCTACTCTGAAAACTGCTTGAAGTACTTTTATTAACTAAAATTTAGAAGAGGGAACTTTCAAAATGTGACGAATTCTGACTTGAAAGAGGGATTTTTAAAAATTCCTTTTTTCTCAATCCGAATTATAATTCCTTTAAAAAATTCCCATTCCATGTAAAACATTCCCTGTTCCAAGTGAAATTATATTTCTTGATTTTTGCTGTGATCAGAAGTAAATTCCCGGTTTTTAAATAAAATTCCCGGTCATTTCCCGGTCAATAAAATTCCAGGTCATTTCCCGATTTCCCGGTCAAGTCGCCACCCTGATTCGGTTCAACTTTCCATCGTTTTCACTGATTCAAGTAACGAAGTTCCTGCAAAAGTTCCTTTTTTATATACGGAAACATAATTATGTTACACTTTAAACAAATTATAAAAATTTCCAAAAAATAAATCAACTTTGTCTTTTTTACTTTTCACGAAAGAACAATTTGCAATTGCAAATCTATAAGATTGAATACATTTTAATATTAAATCTTCAATATTAAACTATTCCAAGAAAGAATTTAAAATTGCATTATTTTTTATTATAAACATTAAATATTGAACAGTCTTCAATTGCAAATATTCAAAATTCATGAATTTTAAATTGCAACACCTTTAAATTGAAGAATTTTAAATTGTAAATCTTCGAAATTGAACTATTCAAAAAACATGTTCCAAACCTTTAAAATATAAAACTTGAAAATGGAATAATTTGCAATTCTGTAATTTCGAAATTCCAGAATTCTCAATTGTAGCAATTTGAATTACAAATATTTAAAATTGTTTTTTTTTTAATTTTGAAAAGTTTTACAATTAAAAATGATACGAGTTTTGAGTTTTAAAATTAATAATTCTTTAAATTTGATCGTTTACACTTCAAATTTCTTCAATTTGGAAGATTTAGAATTGAAAACTATTGACTTTTGATCTACAAAATCATCTAATTTGAAGAAATATCCATTTTAAATCTACGAAATTGTAGAACTTTAAATTTAAAATATTTAAAATTACTTTTCAAAATAAACATAAATAAAAATCTTTAAAACTGAATAATTTGCACTAATTTGGAAGATTTAGAATTGAAAAGTATCGACTTTTGATTTTCAAAATTATCTAAATTTAGGAATTTTTATTTATACATCATCAAAATTGAAGAATGTTCAGGTTAAAATCAGGTTTAAATTGTAAATCTTGAAAATTGAATAATTTGCAATTCTATATTTTTAAACTCCAAGAATTTTCAATTGTAACTCTTCAAAATTTTAGTTTTTAATTTTTAAAAGTTTTAAAATTAAAATTGAAGCGAGTTTCAAGTTTTACAATGAACAATTCTTTCATTTTTGTGATTTACGATTCAAATTTCTCCAATTCGTAAGATTTAGAATTGAAAACTAGTGACTTTTGATCTTCAAAATCATCTAAATTTAAGAATTTTTATTTATAGATAGATAAACGTTTATTCTTTAGCCTGCTGGCCTTAAAAAATTGACTTGCTTACACATCCATTTTTTTTTACAGAATTTTCTTAAAACTAACCCTTAAAACTAACATCCTTCCACACCTTATCTCTAACGCCGCTCGCTCTTATCGCATTGCCTTCCTCGCTTCGCCTCGCCTCGCTCGCATGTCCCTACTTTCTTGCTTGCCTCGCATTACCAAACTCTGCCTCCGCGACTAATACCTAATACTTATCTATTATTTACAATATTTACAATTACTTATATTTACTTCCTCCTCTATTTACAATCTTTCCTTCTCCATTCCTCTTCCTCCTTCCTTCTCTTCTTCTCCATCTTACCCAAAACTCCCTTCACCCATGCTACTGCCCTTTTGTCCCCCCTTTCATGCATCAATACCTCCATGCTTATCTCACTCCTTTCCACCTCTACGCACTCCTCCAACCAGTGCTCCACTCTTGCCTCCCCCTTCCCACATAGTTCACACATCCTCTTTTCCCTAGCGAGCCAGAACCTATTGAAACCCTCCATGCACCCACATCTCATCCTCGCTATCAGCTCCTGACTTCCTTTCTCTCCTTTCTCACACAAATATTGCGCTCTCGCCCTTGGCATAATCCACACATAGTTCCCATTAAACCTTGTCTCTCTTATTCTCTCTTCCCCTGCTGTCTTCTCTCTCTCCATGCTGTTTTTCTTAACCAACTCATATACCTTCCTTCCTTCCTCATGCATCCTTCTCACTTCATCCATCTGCAGTCCATTCGTTCTAAAATACCTTTCTCTTTCAACCTCCATCTTCCCGCCCCCTCTCCTGTTCTCCTTCTCCCACCAACACTCCCTAACCAGCTTACTTCCCCCCTCTTCCAAAAATTTCTCCTCATATTTACACGCTCGACTCCCCGCTAGAATCCCTACACTCGTTCTCCCCGTCTCCCTCCTGACAATATAATTAGGCGTGTTCCTTGCCAGCCCCAGTGCCCACTTTACATATCTCTCCTGTATCCTATTTACCTCTTCGCTTTCCTTCCACCCCCACACCTCTACTCCATACAATAGCACACTCATCACTAGTGAGTCAAACAATTTCATTCTCCTTCCAAAATCATCTGCGAATAACTTCTTTCCCAACCCCCACACCTGCCTCATCACAACATTTGCCCTTCTCACTCTCTCTTTTATGTGACCATCCACTCCGCCATTCCTCCGAAACAAGAAGCCCAGGTACACAAACTCTTTCACCGCCTGCACCGCCTTTCCCTTCCACTTCCACTCCCCTTCCTTATCCCTTCCCCCTCCTTTTCTGAAAACCATAACCTTGGACATTTCCGCATTCAGTTCTAACCTGTTCTTATCCAGGTATCTTCTTAACCTCTTCATCATTTCCTTTAAGGCCTCCTCGCTTTTTGCCAACAACACTATGTCATCTGCATACGCTAGCGACCAAATTCTAACCCCTCCTATCCTGACTCCTCCTACCACTCCGGCCTCCAGCTTACTTTCCATATCCGCAATTAAAATCGCAAAAAGCGTTGGGCTAAGCGGACACCCTTGTCTTAACCCCCTATCCATCCAGAATCCCTCCGAAATCCCCTGTCTTCCTCTTACCTTATCTTTGGTCTCTTCATATATCTCCCTTACCCTCTCGATCAGGCCTCTCTTCACTCCCCTATCCTCCATCGCCTCCCACAACCTCCCCCTATCCACCGACGGAAACGCGCCTTTTAGATCCACAAAAAACGCGTAAACTCTCGACCCCTTCTTCGCTAATTCTCTATCCACAATGTGCTGCAGAACGTAGATATTGTCAATAGTACTCCTACCTGCCCTAAAGCCCGCCTGCGTCTCCGGCAATATTCCTTTCCCCTCGACATCCTTCCGCAGCCTCTCCGCCACCACCATCGCGTATACTTTATACGCCGTATTCATTAGCGTAATTCCTCTATAATTTTCCTGCCTATCCCTGTCTTCTTTCTTATACAGAGGTACTATTAACCCTTCTCTCCACCCTCGTGGGAATCCCTCCCCCCTCCATACTTTCCTCACTACCTCCTTCAGCCTCTCCCTAACCTCTTGTGTACTAAACAGCCATGCTTCGTTCTCACGAAGTAGTATAAGGAGATCCAACTCTAATATAAGAATACCCCCCATTTTTCCGTGCCCACTTCCTATAGCAAACTCACAGCATACCAGATTAAGTATTGTAGCGCCTCTCATGAGAAAATTTGAAGCTGTTGAAAACCAACTGCAAAACCTATGTTATAACCGTTTTCCGCAAGAGGCGCTAGAATACGTTATCTGAAGTGCTATAGGATGTGGGTACGGAAAAATGGGGGTAGAATTTTTCGAAACGGCCCATAGAGTTGGATCTCCTTATACTACTTCGTGTTCGTTCTCTACCCCATCCAGCCCTGCTGATTTTGACCTTCTTAACTTCCTTATCTGTTTCTCTATCTCCTCGTCATTCAACTCCTCCATCTCTGCCTCCCCCGTTCTTCTACTCCCATCATCTCTCTTCCTTGAATCCGATCCCTGGAATGATTCTTTAAAAAACTCCCTCCACTCCTCACTCCCTATCTTCTCGCTTATCCCTACTCTCCGCTTCCTATACCTATTTATTATCTTCCAGACGTCCCCCTCTGTCTTAACATTTCCTAACTCCTCCTCCAGCTCTTTCTCCTTTTCCTGCTCTTTCTTCTTACACATCAATCTAAACCCCTTCCTCATTTCTACGTACTCCTCCCTTTTCTCAGTACCCTCTTTCCACTTCTTATATTTCCTCTTCACCTTTCTTTTCATCTTTTTACATTCCCTATCCCACCACGGCTTCACCATTCCTTTCTTCTTCTTTTTAAACACTTTCTTTTGCACGCACCCTTTCACTTTCTCTTTTAAATCCTCCCATATCTCTTCCACCGTATCCCCTTCGAAGCGCACCATCCGAATTTTTATTTATAGATCATGGAAATTCAAGACTTTTAAACTGCAAATCGTTAAAATAGAAGAATTTTGCATTTTATATCTAAAAAAGTGTAGAACTTTAAAATTTAAAGTTCTGTATTTTTGTAGATTTAAAATGGAAAATTATATTCAAAACAAAATATATAATTTGAAACCAACTGAAGCATGGCTTAAAATATTTTAAATTTCAAACTACATACCTTTTGTATGTTGACCAAAAAAAGAACAAATTTGTAACAAAATATAGTAAAATCCTGAACCAAACCCGATTTATTTTAATCAAACAGTTGCATTTTTAACCAAAAAAAGATAAAATTTCGACCAAAAGATTTAAATTTTCAAACCAGAAAGACGAATTTTGAACTAAAAAAGATTATTTTTCAACCAAAAATCGAATAGTTAAATTTTCCATTTAAACAATTTATTTTCAACCAAAAACGAACAAATTTTCAACAAAACAGCAAAATCCTCAACCAAAACGACTAATTTTAATCAAACAGTCGCATTTTTAACCAAAAAAGATGAAATTTCGACCAAAAGATATGAATGTTCAAATTAGAAAGACGAATTATCAACTAAAAAGATAAATTTTCAACAAAAAAAAAACGCATTTTCAACAAAACAGTTAAATTTGTAACCAAAGAAATAAATTTTGAACTAAAATTATGAATCATTAACCAAAAAAATGAATTTTTAACAAAGTAGTTCAACTTGTAAGCAAGTAGTTGAATTCTCAACCAAAAAAGATAAACTCTCAACGAAAAATGTAATATTTGATGTTTCAACCAAAAAATATTTTAATTTTATATCAATAACAGTTGAATTTAATAAAAAAAAACGCATTTTTAATAAAATATTTTAATTTGTAAGCAAAGAGATAAATTTTCGACTAAAATTATGAATCTTCAAAACAAGAAATTAATTTTTAACAATGTAGTTCAACTTTGAACCAAGTAATTGAATTTAAACTAAAAAAGATAAATTTTCAACCAAAATGATTAATTTTCAACCAAAAAAAGAAGGAATTTTCAACAAAGTCGTTAAACATTCAACCGATTAGTTGAATTTGCAACTAAAACAGATACATTTTAAACCGAAAATAAAACAGTTAAATTCTCAACCAAAAAAAAGAATAATTTTCAACCAAAAATGTGATAGTTGATATTTCAACCAACAAAATTTTTAAGTTTATTAAAAACAGTTAATTCAACCGAAAAAGACGAATTTTCAACCAAATAGTTGAATCGTCAATCAATACAAATTAATTTTCAAGCGAACATTTGCATTTTTAACGAAAAAAGATTAAATTTCTACCAAAAGCGTTGGATTTTCAACCAAGAATGATTTTTTAATCAAGAAGGAAACCAAATTTAAACCAAATCTTTGAATTTGCTACAAAACAGTTGAATTTTCAACAAAAATGCCAAGTAAGACAAAACATTTCAGCCAACTTTTAATTTTCAACCAAAAAGGATGAATTTTTAACAAAATCGTTGCATTTTCATCAAAACAATTAAATTTTCAACGAAATAATAAAATTTTTAATAAAAAAGATGAACTTTTCAACCGAAAATATAATAGTAGTCTATTCAACCAAAAAGAATTACCTCGACCACAAAAAAGAGATTTTCTTGTTGGGATCTATTAATTCAGTTCGCATTTAAATGAAAAAAAGAGAAAAAGGGGCAAAGAGACGAATAGGGGAAAAGACGCAATTAGGGGAAAGACTATAAAGCCTGCGATAAATAAATACATTTTTAAATAATTTATAGACTAAAGAATAATAGTTTAAGTAAACATTCATGTTCATTTTTAATACTTTTAAAATATTAGTTTAGAGCACCGAAAACTTTTCTAAGAAAATGAAGTTAATTTTTCACTGAATTAATTTAATTAATAAAATAAATAAATAAAAATAAATAAAAAAAGCAGTTCAACTTTAAACCAAGTAGTTAAATTTTCAACTAAAAAAGATCAATTTTTAACCAAAAATTAAAAAAATTAAAAATTTAATGAATTTCAAACGGTGGAAAGTTTAACCGAATGAACTTTTCTACAGTTTAAATGTCTAAATGGTTAAACATAGAAATTATTCGAATTTTTAATTTAATTTAATGTAATAATTTTTATTTTTTTATTGTATAATTCGTTTAAACGTTTAACCAGTCAAGCGCGGAGCACAACATGTTACCTACTTTTTAAACTACTTACTTTAGGTGTGGTAAGATCGATTTCTTGAATAACTTTATTTCTCTTTCCTGATTGAACTGGAGGATCAGGACTTTTTCTCGAGACGGAAGGGGGAGAAGAACTCTTTTTAAAATCCGGATTACGTCTCGATATGGATATTGTTGAGCTAGCTGCTGATAGAACTTCTTCCTCTGAATCAGCCAGATCTTCATTTATCAACTCTTTTCCAATATCAATTTCCTAAACAAATTTAAAATAAGGGATAGAAATACTTACAAAGAGAAAAATCTTGAATCCTAATAATACTAGTTCAGGGTGGCCGCAAAACATCATTTTTAAAACTTCGTGACTTTTCCCAGACCATTGTTATTTTAAAGACCAAAATTCTCATCTTGTAAACATTTTTAATATAGAATCTTTTATAAATGGAATAAAACAATTTTAATATTATAATTTTTTTAATTATTATTCTCAGGGCAGCCACAGCATAATTTACTTTCAACAAGTGAAAAAAGTGACATACTTAAACCGATAAAGTGACGAATGCTCTTTCGAATTTAAAATAATTCAAAAGAATTCGATGTTAAAGAGCTCGTTGCAAAAGAATTCACTCGGAGTGAATATAGGGGAATTTAAGGGAAATTAGAAAGACTCCATGAAACCCTAAAAAAATTCAAGGTGAATTTAACGAAATGCAAGTGAATCGAAAACAATTCATAAATATGAAAAAATTCATTGAATTCAGTAAGTTTGAAATTAGTTTAGAAAAATTGAAGGGAATTCAAAAGAATTTGATGAAATTCGTAAGAACTCAAAGTGAGTTTAAAACAATTCAAGATGAATTAAACAAAAACTAATAAATAAAACTGAATTGAGTAGTAGAAGAATTAAAGTGAATTACATTTTTCTAGAGAATTTCAAAGAATACAAAAGAATTTAAAAGACTTTAAGCACACATTAATAAGAATTCCGGGCAAATGCAAAATTAATTCAAATTAATTGCAAAAAATATTTGAAAATCATTGAATCCCTACGATATCGATATACCTCACTTCTTGTGAATAAATTCTTTGAAATCTATTAAAATATTATCAAATCTCGTGAAATTCTATGAAATGTGATACTTCCTGAATTTCTGGAAAATTTATTAAAATGAGTGTTTTTCAAATCTCTTAAAATCGATTAAATCCTTGGAAATCGCTTGAAAATTTTTTTAAACTCTTGAAAATTGGCCTTGGAATCTTTTAAAATTCTATCAAATATTCCAAATCGTTCGAAATCTTTTGAAATCGCTTGAAATTGGTAAAAGCTCGTAAAAATGTCTCGGAATTTTTTTAAATACACTAAAATATTTCAAATACTTTAAAATCCTATTAAATTACTGAAATCAATTGAAAATTCTTCGGAATTTTTTAAAATACCTTCAAATATTTAAAATCCTTTGAAATCCCTTGGAACTTTTTAAAGCTCTTGAAAATTTCTTGAAATTTTGAAAAATACAGAAAAATGTGTAAACAATTTTAAATCCCATTAACTTACTTAAATTAATAGAATTAAGTTGTTTTTTTTTTGAAAATTCCTTGGATTTTTTTTAAATACCCGAAAACATTGTAAACCTTTGGAAATTCCTTCAAACTATGTAAAGCTCTTGACAACAACTCCTTGGAATTTTTAAAAATATCATAAAATCTTTAATATCCTTTGGAATCACTTCAAATTATTGACATTTACTGAAAACATCCTAAGATATTTAAAATCTTTCAAAATCCTTTAAAGTCTGTTGGA
This sequence comes from Andricus curvator, assembly GCA_932195095.1. Classification (NCBI taxonomy): domain Eukaryota; kingdom Metazoa; phylum Arthropoda; class Insecta; order Hymenoptera; family Cynipidae; genus Andricus; species Andricus curvator. The sequence goes on from CAKNYM010051510.1 coordinate 219,976, forward strand.
TTTTTTAAAGCTCTTAAACATTCCTTTGAAATTTTAAAAATACTCTAAATACTCTAAAAAATTCTTTGAAATCCCTTCAAATTATTGAAATCAATTGAATATTCCTTGGAATCTATAAAAATACTCTAAAATATTTAAAAATCTTTAAAATCCTTTGGAAGCACTTCAAATTATTGATATTTACCCTAAAATATTTCAAATCATTTGAAATCTTTTGAAATCTCTTGAAATTTTGTAAAGCTCTTCAAAATTGGAATTTTGAAAAAATACCCTGAAAGCTTTAATATCTTTAGGAATACCTTCAAATTATTGAAATATATTAAAAATTCTTTGGAATCTTTTCAAATACCCTAAAATATTTAAAATCCTTTAAAATCTTCTGAAATTCCTTGATACTTTATAAAGCCCTTCAAAATTGGAATTTTTTTAAATACCCTTAAATCTTTAATATCCTTTGGAATACCTTCAAATTATTGAAATATATTAAAAATTCCTTGGAATATTTTTTAATATCCTGGAATAATTAAAATCCTTTAAAATATTATAAAATCCCTCGACACTTTTTAAAGCTCTTCAAAAGTGGAATTTTTAAAAATACCACAAAAGCTTACATATCGTTCGGAATACCTTCCAATAATTGAAATTTATTTAAAATTCCTTGGAATCTTTTAAAATACCCTATAATATTTCAAATCTTTGGAAATCATTCGAAATCACTTAAAACTTTTTAGAGCTTCTGAAAATTTCTTGGAAGTCTTAAAAATACCATAAAATCTTTAAAATCCTTAACAATACCTTCAAATTATTAAAAACTATTAAAAATTCTTTGGAATATTTTAAAATACTCTAAAATATTTCAAAACATTAAAAATCTTCTGAAATCCCTTGACAATTTTTAAAGCTCTTCAAAATTGGAATGTTTAAAAATACCCTTCAATCTTTAATATCCTTTCAAATGCCTTAAAATCATTGAAATCTATTAAAAATTCCTTGGAATCTTTTAAAATATCCTAAAATATTTGAAAATCCTTTAAAACCTTCAAAATAGATTGACACATTTTAAAGCTTTTTAAAATTGGAGTTTTTAAAAATAACCTAGAATCTTTATTATCTTTTGGAATACTTTCCAATAATTTAATTCTATTAAAGCTTCCTTGAAATCTTTTGAAATACCCTAAAATATTTCAAAACCTTTAAAATCTTTTGAAATCTTTGAAATCTTTTGAAAGTTCTTGAAAATTTCATTGAATTTTTAATAATACCCTAAAATTCTTGGGAATTACTTCAAATTATTGAAATTCATTTATAAAAAAACCTCAAGATATTTCCAATCCTTGAAAATCTTTTGAAATCCCTTGATATTTTGTAAAGGTCTCACAGTTTCCTTGGAATTTTTAAAAATACCTTGAATTCTTTTAAATTATTGAAATCAATTGAAAATTCTTTGGGACCTTTTAAAATACCCTAAAATATTTCAAAAGAATTCAAGAAAATTCAGAAATAGCAGGCTTCAAGTCCCTATGGGATAAAATATAGGGACCAAAGGGTACTTTTTGTCACAGTCATAGGGTAATTTTTTCGCGCTCAAAGGGTAAGAAATTCAGGATAAATTTATAGAACTTCAAAACAATGTAGTTAAATTCAAAATAACTCAAATGAATTGGAAAAAATGGTTTAAATCAAGAAAATTCCATTCATTTCCGTAAAATTAGAATGCATGTAGAGGAATTTAAGGTAAACGAGAATTCTATGAAATTCATGAAAATTCAAGGTGAATTTAAACAAAAATTCAAATGAATTGAAAACAATTTAAAAATGTGAAAAAACTTCACTGAATTCAATAAATTTGAAATAAGCTTAGAAAAATTTAAGGGAATTCAAAAGAATTTGATGAAATGCCTAAGAATTCAATATGAGGTTAAAAGACTCCAGGATCAATTAAAAAAAAAACTTTTAAAAATTCAAAAAAGTAATTGATAAAGCGAAAGTAGAATTGAGTAAATTTATAAAAATACAAATGAATTAAAAATTAAGGATGAATTCCAAAAAATAATTTCAAATCTCTTAAAATCTTTAACACCCTACTAATTGCCAACAAAAAAGTGACTAATGACTACAAAACCATTCAAAAGAATTCAAATGAATTGGAAATAATTTTAAAAAATCGAAAAAATTCCATTAATTTCAGGAAAATTTCAGCGAATTTAAAGGAAGAATTCAAAAGGATTTAAAAGAATTCAGGGTGAATTCCAAATGAATTGCAAACATTATTTGAAAAACTCTTGACATTTTTGAAATCCTACGAAATCCTCACTTGTGAATAAATTCTTTGAAATCCATCAAAATATTAAAATCCCTTAAAATTATGAAACCCATTGGAAATCCCCTGAAATTGTTCAAATTTCTTGAAAATTCCTTGAAATCTTTTTAAATACCCTAAAATATTTCGAAGTCTTTCAAATCCCTTGAAACTATTGAAATAAAAAAAATTTTCCTAAAATATTGCAAATCCTTTGAAATACCATTAAATTACGAGAATCAACTAAAAATTACTTATAATGTTTTAAAATAACCTAAACTATTTAAAATTTCTTAAAAAATTTCAAAATCCCTTGAAATTTTTTAAAGCTCTTGAAAATGCTAAGGAATTTGACAAAAATCCATTAAAATAATTCAAATCCTTCGATCATTTTATCAATTGATCATCATGATCAATAAAATAAAAAAAATCCATTGAATAAGTAGAATTGAGTAAATTTAGAAGAATTCAAGTGAATTAAAAAATTCCAAAGAATTCCAAAGAATTTAAAAGAATTCAGGATAAATTAATAAGAATGCAGGGTGAATTCCAAAAAAATAATTTCAAATATCTTCAAATCTTTGAAACCCTACAAAATCACTTCTCACTCTTCTCGTGAATAAATTCTTTAAAATCCACTAAAATATTATAAAATCCCGTGACATTCTATGAAATCTGATAATAATTCCCGAAATCCTGGAAAATGTATTAAAATACCTTGAGAGCCTTAAAAAACCCCTACAATCATTGAAAACCTCGCAAACCATATACAATTCCGTTAAATCTTTTTAAATATGTATCTTAAAACAGTATAGGTCCTGTAAAATCGTTCGATATCTTCCGAAATTCTAGAAAATTAATGAAATTAATAAAAAAAACCTTGGAATCTTTTAAAAATCCCTTGAAACTTTTAAAAGTTCTTGAAAATTCCTTAGATTTAAAAATACTCTCAACATCTTAAAAATCTCTTCAGATTATTGAAATGATTTGAGAAAAAAGTGACTAATAGTGACTGTGTGGCAGTCCTGATTATTTTTTACAGATACATTTTTACAGAAATTCCTTGATTTGTTACTTTTTTCAAAATCCCTGACTCTTGAAAGATTTGATCTTATTATACATTTTTTTAAAGATAGATTATGGACTGCAAATACGGTACCATAGGGACCGAATCTTGAAAGTAGGGTACTTTAGGGACCTGAACTGAATATAGGGTACAATAGGGGATATAGGGAGGCCTGGAAATAGGTATCGATAGACCTGAATTTAATAGTGGTTAACCCATGGGTTCATTTACTGAAAGAAAAGTGACTAAAGTGATCTTTTTATATTAAAAAGTGACTATAGTAAATTTACCTTACAAAAGGGACTAAAAAGTGATTTAACAAAAAAGTTACTATGCGATAGCCCTGATTATTCTTTAAAGTTACAGAAATTCCCAGACTTTTGCCATTTTTTTCAAAATCCCTGACTTTTCCCTGATTTTAAGGTTTTCCCTGACCTGCGGCCACCCTTTAATTTTTAAATTAAAAAATGGAACTCAGGACCTACCTTATTGTCAATAACATCGTAGATTATAATACTGGGTATCGGTGATCCCTCTCGACGGGTTCTTCCGCATCCGATTACTCTTTCCTTATATCCTTTCACTAAAGCGAACATACGCTTCCACTGAGCCACGCTACTAAGATCTGCGAACCTGTCGCAAGCTTTTTCGCTCCATTCTCCACCCCTGAAACAATAATAATTTTTCCTAGTTAGAAAAATGCATGAAAAAATATTTAACTAGAAAATTTTTCACTTTGTGATAAAAAAATAATAAAAAAATGGTCCTCTTACAATTCAGAAACAATTAAAATCAAAATTTTCTCCCTTCAAACTTGGTAAGAATCTTGTAAACCAAAAAATGTCCCTCTTCCAATTCAGGAAAAATTGTAAAGCGAAAATGCCTCCCTTCCAACTGAATAACAATGTTCAAAGAAAAAAAGTGTCTCTTACAGTTTAAAAAAACTTGAAAACTAAAATTTCCTCCCTTCCAACTCAATAAAAATCTTACAAATAAAAAAATTTTCCTCTTCCAATTTAGAAAAATTCGGATCAGAATTTTCTCCGTACCAAATCAATATAAAGTTTAAAAATAAAAAGTTACCCTCTTCCAAATAAGAAAAAAATTTCAAATAAAAAATTCTTCCCTGAAACAATAATATTTTTTTCCCAGTTAGAAAAATGTATTTAAAAATCATTTAACAAGAAATTTGTTCACTGTATAATAAAAAAACAAAATAAAAAAAATGTTCCTTTTACAGTATAGAAGAATTAACACCAAAATTTCCTCCCTTTCAACTACATAAATATCTTGAAAACCAAAAAATGTCTCTCTTCCGAATCAGAAACAAATGAAAACAGAAATTGTCTCCCTTCATGAAAACAAAAATTTCCTCCCGTCCAAATCCGAAAAAAATTAAAAAATTCTTTCCTGAAACTCAATGACCGCTGAAACAATAATATATTTTTTGCACCAGATGGAAAAATGTCTAAAAAATATTGAACTAAAAAATTTTCCACTTGCCAGTAATAAAAAAATAAATAAATAAGGTTTCCTCTTACAATTCAGAAAAAATGTAAATCAAAATGTCCTCCCTCCCAACTCGATACAAATCTTGAAAAAAAATCTCTCCATTCCAATTCAGAAAAAATTGAAAAGCGAAAATTCCTACCTTCCAATTCAATACAAATGTTCAAAGAAAAAGAAATCTCTTCCAGTTAAAAAAACTTCAAAACAAAAATTTCCTCCGTTTCAACTCAATAAAAATCTTGAAAATGAAAAAACAATTGCTTCTCCAATTCAGAACAAATTTAGATCCAAATTTCCTCCCTTCCAACTCAATAACAAGTTTAAAAATAAAAAATTGGCCTCTTCCAAATCAGAAAAAAATATAAAATTCTTTCCTGAAACTCAAGAAACCCTGAAACACTAATATATATTTTCCTCCAGTTAAAAAGAGGTTTTAAAAATTTTAACTGGAAAATTTTTCACTGTTTCATAAAAAAAATATTCAAAAATATTCTTACAATTTAGAAAAAGTTTAAACCAAAATTTCCACTCTTCCAACTCGATAAAAATATTATAAATAAGAAAATATTCCTCTTCAAATTCAAACAAAATTAAGACCAAAATGTCCTCCCTTCCAACCCAATATAAAATTTAAAAATAAAAGGTTTCCCTCTTCCAAGTTATAAAAAGGTTTAAAAAAATATTTAACTGGAAAATTTTGTACTGTATATTAAAATACTGTTCTATCATTTGAACGTGATTAACACGTTACAAGATTTATGATGACAACCATCAGTGATTCTTAAAGTTTAAATGTTCTTGTTTACTAAAAGTTGGCATGTGTTATGTTCACTTTAGACTATTCCGAGTTGCGAGATTATCGGAAAAGTTTTTATAAGAAGATTTTCAATCTAAGTCAAACAAACTTAATTGTTTCATATTCAAATAATACTTTGTTTATTGTTTACGTTTAATTATTCATTAATCATTACTGTATTGAAAACAAAAAATGTCCGTCTTACAATTCAGAAAAAATTAAAACCAAAATTTCCTCCCTTTCAAACAGATAAAAATTTTGAAAACAAAAAAAAATGTCCCTCTTCCAATTTAGAAAAAAATTGAAAAGCGAAATTTCCTCCATTCCAACTCAATAAGAAACTTAAAAACTCAATAATGTTCCTCTTACAATACAGAAAAAATTAAAACCCAATTTTCTCCCTTCTAACTACTCGATAAATATCTTGAAAACAAAAAATGTCCGTCTTATAATTCAGAAAAAATTAAACCCAAATTTCCTCCCTTTCAAACAGATAAAAATATTGAAAGCAAAAAATGTCCCTCTTCCAATTCAGAAAAAATTGAAAAGCGAAATTTCCTCCATTCCAACTCAATATAATGTTAAAAACTCAAAAGTTTCCCTCTTCGAAACCAGAAAAAAATTTTTTAATCGAAAATTCTTCCTTGAAACTCAATAAAATTGTTAAAAAAGAAAGAAGTGTCATCTTCCAATTCATAAATAAAAATAAATAACCAAAATTTCCTTCCTTTCAACTCAATAAAAATGTTAAAAATAAAAAGTTTCAGTCTTCCAATTCAGAAAAAATTAAAACCAAAATTTCCATCTTTCAAACAGATAAAAATCTTGAAAACAAAAAAATGTCCCTCTTCCAATTTAGAAAAAAATTGAAAAACGAAATTTCCTCCCTTCCAACTCAATAAAAAACTTTAAAACAAAATAACATTGCTCTTACAATACAGAAAAAATTAAAACCCAAATTTTCTTCCTTCTAACTACTCGATAAATATCTTGAAAAAAAATATGACCGTCTTGTAATTCAGAAAAAATTAAAACCAAAATTTCCTCCCTTTCAAACAGATAAAAATCTTCAAAACAAAAAAATGTCCCTCTTCCAATTCAGAAAAAATTGAAAAGCGAAATTTCCTCCCTTCCAACTCGATAAAAATCTTAAAAATAAAGAATGTTCCTCTTCCAATTCAGAAAAAAATAAAGACCAAAGTTTACTCCCTCTCAACTCAACATAAAGTTAAAAACTAAAAATTTTCCCTCTTCCAAATCAGAAAAAAATTCAAAATAGAAAATTCTTCCTTGAAACTCAATAAAAATGCTAAAAAGAAAGAAGTGTCATCTTCCAATTCATAAATAAAAATAAATAACCAAAATTTCCTCCCTTCCAACTCAATAAAAATGTTAAAAATAAAAAGTTTCCGTC
>CAKNYM010051510.1:227069-258575 GCA_932195095.1 Andricus curvator
CCTCCCTTCCAACTCAATAAAAATGTTAAAAATAAAAAGTTTCCGTCTTCCAATTCAGAAAAAATTAAAACCAAAATGTCCTCCCTTTCAAACAGATAAAAATCTTGAAAACAAAAAAATGTCCCTCTTCCAATTTAGAACAAAATTGAAAAGCGAAATTTCCTCCCTTCCAACTCAATAGTCAATTCAGAAAGAAAATTAATAACCAAAATTTCCTCCCTTCCAACTCCATAAAAATGTTCAAAGAAAAAGAAGTTCCTCTTCCAGTTTATAAAATTACTGTCATTTCCCGGGGTTTCCCGATCCAGTGGCCATCCTGCGTAATAACAATGTCTCTTAAATTGATATAGCATCAGGAATATGAGTGGGTGGAACACTGAAATTAACTCTTAATTTATGAGGTTCTGAAACAGTTATGCATCTTTATCGAGCAAATAGGTTTGCGTATTCTCTAATAGCGGGCCAAGAATGAAAATAACAATATTATCGAGTACGCTTGCGCATTGCAAAAGAGTGACGCGCGAAGGCTTATAATAATATGCTATTTGAACTAAGCTCTTACCACCAAATATTTCGTTTATAATTTTAGGATTTTACACACAAAAAATTCCTTAATAAAAAAAACTCATATTTAGAAAGTTTAATTCAAATCGAGCCTGTCTAAGAAAACTAGAATTTAATTAATTCATGACAAAAATATTTTAAATAATGCAGAATAACTATAATGGATTTATTATATAAATATATCATTGAAATTATTATTTAATTCATTATTGATTCCAGAATCCAGTCTAAAACTAAATTCAAATAAAGTGAGAAATTTTGACAAAGTAAGAACATACATTGCCAAAATTCTCAAAAATAGAATACTAATAAACTAAAAACCAAAGTATTGGTATTAAAATTTACAACAGATCCTCAAATTCTGATCTTGAAATACACATCAGTATCTAATCAAAATAAAATTCAGGAATATGAAACATTCATTAGGGGCCAAATCATTTCTTACGAAAGAGGTTTTCCCGTCTCCTACTCAATAAAAAAAACAAAAGTTAAACAATTTCTTAGGAAATTTAACTGTTAGGTCGAAAAACTAACTACTTTGTTAAAAATTCATTTCTTTATTTCAAGATTTATCATTTCAGTTGAAAATTTTGGTTGAAGATGGATTTTTTCAATTTAAAATTTAACTATTCCATTTTTAGTAGAAAATTGATCTCTTTTTGTCGAAAATTCGTCTTTTTTGGTAGCAAAATTAATCCCCTTGGTTCAAAATACAACTATTTGCTTGAAAATTTACGTACTTTGTTCAAAATTCGTCTTTTTTAATAGAAATTTAATCTTTTTGGTTAAACATGTCATTTTTAGTTTAATTAAATTATTTCGTAATTTTAATTAAAATCTTTTTTATTTGAAAATTTAACTATGTGGTTGGCAATTTATGTATTTTGCGAAAAACGCGTCTTTTTTGGTAGAAAATTAATCTTCTCGGTTGAACATTTTTACCTTTTGGTTAAAAATACAACTGTTAGGTTGAAAATTCATATATTTTGTTACAAATTCAACTCTTTGATGGAAAATTTGAGTAATAAGTTGAAAATTCAACTATTTGGTTAAAAATTTATGTATTTTCTTGAGGATTCAACTGCTTTGCTGAAAATTCGTCTTTTTTGTTTCAATCCAAATATTTTATGCTGACACTTCATATTTTTTGGTTGAAACTTTACTTTGAAAATTTACGTATTTTGTTAAAAATTCGTCTTTTTCTGGTAGAAAATTAATTTTCTCGGTTGAAAATTTAACCGCTTCGTTGAAAATAATGTATTTAGTTAAAGTTCATCTTTTTGGGTAGAAAATCAATTTTTTTTGTAAACAATATAACTTTTTGATTGAAAATTAGTCTGTTTAACTTGAGACTTCAAGTATTTTGTCCAAAAAATGGTCGTTTTTGGTTAAATTAAACTGTTTTTGATTTAAAATTTAAATCTTTTTTGGTTGAAATATAAAAAATTACATTTTTTGTCAAAAATTCATCGTTTTAGTTTAAAATTAATTTTTAATTTGAAAACTCAACTATCCTCTTTTTTGGGTAGAAATACTTTTTAGTTGAAAATTCAAATATTTGGTTGGAAATTGATTTTTTTTTTAAATTCGTCTTTTTTGGTACAAAATTAATCTTCTCGGTTGAAAATTGATGTATTTTGTTAAAAATTCGTATTTTCGGTAGAAAATCAATTTTTCTTAGTATAAATATTTATAATATAATAAATTATAAAAATTAATGTATTTTGTCCAAAAAATTCGTCTTTTCAGCAGAAAATATATTTTTTTAAATGCAACAGTTAAGTTGAAAATTAGTCTGTTTAAGTTGAGGATCCAAGTTAAATTCAACTGTTCCTTATTTGAAATTTAAATCTTTTTTGGTTGAAATATAAAAAATTACATTTTTTTGTCAAAAATTCATCGTTTTAGTTTAAAATTAATTTTTAATTCGAAAACTTAACTATCCTTTTCTTTGTAGAAAATTTAACTATTTGGTTGGAAATTGATTTATTTTTTGTAAATTCGTCTTTTTTGGTAGAAAATTAATCTTCTCGGTTGAAAATTTATGTATGTTGTTAAAAATTCGTTTTTTTGGTAGAAAATCAATTTTTTTGGTAAAAATATTTATAATATAACAAATTATAAAAATTGATGTATTTTGTCAAAAAATTCGTCTTTTCGGCAGAAAATCTTTTTTTTTAAATGCAACAGTTAAGTTGAAAATTAGTCTGCTTAAGTTGAGGATCCAAGTTAAATTCAACTCTTCTTTATTTAAAATTTAAATCTTTTTTTGATAAAATATTAACTAACACAAATATCAAATATTACATTTTTTGTTGAAATTCATCTTTTTGGTTGAAAATAATCTTTAGTTAAAAATTGGTATTTCTTGGTAGAAAAATAATCTTCTGGGTTGAAAATTCAAGTGCTTGGTTGAAAATGTATGTATTATGTTAAAAAATTCCTTTTTTTGGTAGACAATTTTTTTGGTAAGAAATGCAACTGTTGGGTTAAAAATAAGTCTGTTTGGTTAAAAATTAACTTTTTGGTTGAAAATTCACACTTTCGGGTTAAAAATTCAACTTTTTTTTACAGAAAACACGTCTTTTTGGGTGGAAAATTCAATAGTTTGGTAGAAAAATCTACAATTTGTTAGAAAATTCAACTACTTGGTAGAAAATTCAACTGTTTTGTAGACATTTTTTTTCAAATTAATTTTTTGTAATGAAAATTTACCTATTCTATTTTTGTTACAAATGGATCTTCTTTAGTTTAAAAATTCAACTTTTTGGTTAAAAATTTATTTTGTTGAAAGATTCACTATTTGGTTGAAACTTTAACTATTTTGTAGAAAGCTCGTCTTTTTGGCTTAAAAAATTCAACATTGTGGATAATTTTTTTTTTCTTTATTCACTGAAAAATCTTCCTTGGTAGAAAATTCAACTGGTTGAAAATTCATCTCTTCTAGTATAAATTTTATCTTTTTTGGTTAAAAATGCAACTGTTTGGTTGAAAAATGGATTTTTTAGGATTCAACCGCTTTGTTGAAAATTCGTCTTTTTTGTACAGTTCGACTATTTTTTATTTAAAATGAAAAACTCTTCTTGCTTAAAATATCAACTATTACATTGTACGGTTGAGACTTCATATTTTTTGGTTGAAATTTTAACTACTTTGTTAATTCATAAATAACAGTAAGTTTTTCACCAAACCCCCCACGCCCAAATCGTCTTTCGTAATTTTCGGACGACCCCTAAATAATTTTACGAAAAAAATGTATTCGGCAAAAATTACGTAAGATAAGGGATGGGGGTTAAAACTTACGGACCCTAACTTTGAAATTAATTCATAACTTCATGATTTTTTATTGGAAAATTTAATTAAAAAAATGTTCTTTAAAATTCAAACTGTCTTATAAAAAAGCGTTTTTTAAAATGAAAGTTCAACCATTTGGTTGAGAATTAACTTTCATTTCAAGTTTATATTTTCGTGTCAAAAATTCAAGAATCTGCGATGAAATGATTTCCATTCATCCATACATGAAAATATTGAATTTAGTGGTTCAAAATTTGAGAAAAAAAACTGTACGTAATTTATGCACGGCCCCTTATCAAGATTGAAAAAAATTTAAACCTAATAATCGTCCAACTTTTTTTCGTTTTTTTTTTTTATAAGCTCGCGCCATTTATAAATTACACAGTAGCCGCACGTGTGTTAAGTGGTCTTGCATCTGGTCGAAAGTCTCAGTCGTTGCCCGATCTCGACCGCTGATATATCCCGAGTTGAGAACAGGCTCTCAGCAAACACTTCGGATTTTTTTTTGGATGCCAATTTTAAAGTGACACCCGATTTGGCAGACGTGAACTCGTGCAACGCAAAAGACATTTTTAATCGATCATTGATAAATAGATCTCTATTTGCCGTTTGCATTTCAAGTGTTTTTATTATACAAACTTTTCAAGCATTTTATCGGAAATAATCTGTATTATCAGTTATATTCGCCGAGAAAGTTTTCTGTGATTAGATCAAGACATCTCTAAGAATTATTCGAAATCAAATGTGATTGTAAGTATTTTTTGCAGGCTTTTATAAATTAAAAAAAAAGTTCTTTTGTAAAATTTTCGAAACTAAATTAAGTACTAAATTGAGAGGGTGAAAAGGGAATAGTCGAGTTTCACTAATCTGGGTCAGTCTCTCAGTTTGAAAGCGATGTATAATTTAAAGATTTTCAATTTTAGTATCTGAGAATTGTACTAACAGATTTCACAATCTTTCTCCTATTCTCCTCTTTACCCTTTTTTTAAAAAAGAATTCCTATTTTTTCCCTGTTTTCAACTTAAATTCGAATTGAATTAATAGAATCCAATAAGAAAATCCAACTATTTTTGGTTGAAAGTTAATTCTTTTTGTTTGAAAAGTCTGCTAATATATTTTTGGTTCATTTTGCTTCCTCATAGAGGAAGCTTTGTAATGGTAACATTTTCCAAAATTTTTAAATTCATTTAATTGAACCGTCGCCAATTTAAAAATGTCTAATACAATGTTCTAAGCAATTGTCCGGATGTGTGTGTGGATGTCACGCTTTTTTGTGAACACGATAACTTGAAAACGGTCGCAGATAAATTGATGAAATTTGGAAGGCTTGTTTTTCCGACTAATATCTTGAAACTGACCGAAAGATTTCTAAAAATATTTGTTGCGTTTTTTCTGCGCACTTAATAATATTTGAAAAATCGGTTTTTTATAGTAAAACTTTTTTCACTGACATAATTCAAAGTTGATGCAAGAATATAAAAGATTCCTTGGTTCGAGACGAATCGATTGACCTATACTATTAATATATTTTATTGAAGCGTAGGAAAGTTATGGTAATTTATATATTTTAAAAATCGGTTTTTTATAGTAAAACTTTTTTCATTGACATAATTCAAAGTTGATGCAAGAATATAAAAGATCCTTGGATCGATACGAATCGATTGACCTATAATATTAATACATTTTATTGAAGATTAAGGAAGCTATGTTAATACATAATATTTGAAAATATTGTTTTTTATAGTGAAACTTTTTTCCTCAATATAATTGAAAGATGATGCAAGAGTATAAAAGATTCCTTGCTTCGAGACGAATCGATTGACCTATAATATTAATATATTTTATTAAAGCGTAGGGAAGTTATGGTAATTTATATATTTTGAAAATCGGTTTTTTATAGTAGAACTTTTATCATTAACATAAAGCAAAGTTGATGCAAGAACAGAAAATATGCGTTGATTCGAGACGAATCGATTGACCTATAATATTAATACATTTTATTAAAGAGTAAGGAAGCTATGGTAATGCATAATATTTTAAAATACGGTTTTCATAGTAAAACTTTTTTCTTTAATATCATTCAAAATTTATGCAAGAATATAAAAGATTCCTTGATTCGAGACGAATCGATTGATCCACAATATTAATAAATTTTATTAAAGAGTAGGGAAGTTATGGTAATTTATATATTTTTAAAATCGATTTTTATACTAAAAATGTTCTAATTCTCATAATTTAAAGTTGATGCGAGAATAGAAAAGTTGTGTTGATTCAAGACGCATCGATTGATCTATAGCATTGATACATTTTATTAAAGAGTAAGGAAGCTATGGTTATGCATAATATTTGAAAACACGGTTTTTTATAGTAAAACTTTTTTCACTAACATAATTTACAATTGATGCAAGAACGGAAAAGATTCCTTGATTCGAGGAAAATCGATTGATCTATAATATTAATACACTTTATTGAAGATTAAGGAAGTTATGCTCATTTATATTATATGAATCATCTGTTTCTAACAGAAAAACTTTTTTCATCGACATAATTCAAAGTTGACGACGCATGAATAGAAAAGATTTTTTGATCATAAATTTTCAAATCGAATAATTCTGACAATTTCAAAAAAAATCATGAAGCTGGCAAAGGGATAGGGTGCGGCAGAACTTTTCCCTTCCCTTTTCCAGCTCAAAAAATTATCATTTCGAATTCAAAATTTGATTTGTCTGATTTGTCTTTGTATTTCAAAAATTATTTGTATTATTTTGTAATTTTGTATTTTTTGTAAATTTCTATTTTTAAATTGATCAAAATGAAGACTTTAGTTTGTCTATTATTGAAAAAATAACTAATGCTTCCTCTATGACGAAGCAAATACATTTGCTAACGGGAAGCAAAGTGCTCGTGAAATGAGCACCATATAATTATAAATACAAACAAAGTGGAAACACTCGATATCGAATTCACAGCTAGTTTTATTTGGTTTAAAATTGAACTATTTTGTTGAACATTCGTTTTTTGTTGTTGAAAATGCAACTCTTCGGTTGAAAATTAATATGTTTTGGTGGAGGATTCAAGTATTTTGTTAAAAATGCAACTATTTGGCTGAAAATGAACTATTTTTTTGAAATTTCGTCTCTTTTGCTTAAAAATTTAAACTATATGGCTATAAATGCAAATTTTTTTTGTAAATTAATTTCTTTAACTGAAAATGTAAATATCCCATTTTCTAAATTAAAATTTAAGAATTTTAAATGAAATTGAAATCAAATTCAAAATCAAAATCCTATTTAACGTCCAATACTCAAGTTAATTGATAGAATTCCTGAAAATAAAACCAGAAAATCAACGATCAAATTTGGACAACCAACACAAAATGCTCCTATTGCAATTCCTAAAAACAAAACAAAATGGTTTCTTTGCACAAAAATAAAAAAGAGGACAGAAAAATGGGAAGGCAACCAACCAAATCCCCTTCCTTCTCTTTTTTATTGTTATTATTATCAAATCACAATATGAAAGCATTTATAATATTTCCCATTTTCAGTTGAAAATTCATGTATTGTATTGAAATTTCGTCTTTTTTGGTAGAAAATTGAATATACATCTTTTTTGTTAAAAATTATGTATTTTGTTAAAAATTGACTTTTTTGTTGAAAATTCACACTTTCGGATTGAAAATTTAACTGTTTTGTAGAATAATCGTCTTTTTGAGTTAAAAATTTAATTATACTGTTATTAAACAAGCTTTTTTGGTCGAAAACTTCAACTATTTTCTTGAACATTCGTTTTTTTTATAAAAAATTCATCCTTTTGGTTGAAAATTATCTTTTTTGTTGAAAATTCAAACTGTCTTATAAAAAAAGCGTTTTTTTCAATGAAATTTCAACTATTTGGTTGAGACTTACTTTTCATTTCAAGTTTATATTTTCGTGTCAAAAATTTAAGAATGTAGTTAAAAATTTAATAATTTTGTTAAAAAGTAATCATTTTTGGTCGAAACTTTCAACTATTTTGTTGAACATTGTTTTTTTTAGAAAACTCGCCAGCTATTTGTTTGAAAATTAATCTTTTTTGGTTGAAAATTATCTTTTCTTGTTGAAAATTCTACTTTTCAGGTTCATAATTCAACTGTCTTCTAAAAAGGCATCTTTTTGTCTGTAAAATGCAACTATTTGGTTGAACATTCAACTGCTGGATTAATTTTTTTTTTGAAGATTCAACTATTTGGTTGAAGATTCACCTTTCTTGGTTGAAAAATATCTTTTTAGTTGAAAATTTAATTTTTCAAGATGATAATCAAACTTTCTTCCAGAAAATTAATATTTTTTGCTTAGAAATTAAACTATTTAGTTGGAAATGCAACAGTTTTCAGTTGAAGTTTGATATTTTTTATTTGAAAATTCGACCATTTGGTTGAAAATTCATCTTTGTAGGTTGAAAAATCAACTATTTGGTTAAAAATTCAACTATTTTTTAAACATTCGTCTCTTTTGCTTGAAATTTTAACTCATTTTTCTTGGTTGAAAGTGATCTTTTTTGATGAAAATTAATCTTTTAGGGTTTATAAGTCAACTGTTTTCTAAACCATTCGACTTCTTATCTTGATAACTCAATTCTTCTGTAAAAATTTTATCTTTGGGTTGAAAATTCAGCTATACTTGGTTGAAAGTTTGAACAGCTTTATATTAAAAATACATTTTTTGGTTGAAGATGCATCATTTCAGTCGAAAAATCATCTCTTCGGTTGAAAATTCAACTATTTTGTTGAAAATTCGTACGTACGTAATTTGCTGAAAGTTCACTTTTTGGTTGAAGATTCATCATCTTAGTTGAAAAATCATCTCTTAATTAATTAAAAATATAATTATTTAATTAATTAAATAATTTAAAAATTATTCCTTTGCAGTCATTTATCGTCTTTGGTTGAATATATTTTATGTCGTACCGGAAAAGCAAACTGCTTCTCGATATAACAAAAATATTAAGATTAAAATTATTTAGACTCGATAACCACACGCACTTTCCCTCAACTTTTTATTAAAAAAGTGACAAATGTTATGACACTCTTGATACTGTTATTTCTACATCACAAAGATTCCGTACAGGGAACACAGCTTTTTGTGAAATATTTTAAAGTGAAGGTTTGTCGTAAAATGGAATACGTAACTCAGGAAATGTATTCCACGAAGATAATTTGTTTCAGGTTCAAAAAAGATAATAATATCTTATTATGCAAATTCCGGCAATTGTTTTCTATAATATTTGTTGAAAATATTAAATTTATCGTAAATATGTACAGGAATCACAGCGCAAAGGAAGCTCAAAAACGGGAGAAAATAGGAGAAAGAATTAATTACTTTTACATGTAGAAAAAAGAACCAATCTTTTTATAAAAAATTGTATACTTTAAAATAATGTTAAATGGTTTTTAATGATTTCTGCCATTAAAGAATTTTTTTAAAATTGGATATACTTAGTTGGAAATCCATTCACAGTGACATAAAAAAGTCAGAAAAAAATAAAAATGTTTAAATAAACAATTTTTATGTTTATTTCCAAGATTTGTTGTAAATAATACTTTGAATGTAAATTTGAAACTACATTCTCCAATGCTCTCAAACTAAAATTAGAACTAGTTCGAATTTAAGCACCTGACATATTTTTCAATTCAAAAATATATAATTTGGATAGATTCAGGGAAAAATTATTTTAGCTTGAAAATTTTTACTTAAATCCTAAATAAATAGTTTAGTTTGAATTCGGTCTAGTAAATATTTCTAAATTTTTTATTGGTAAGATTAAAAAAAAGTTAGTCTGATCAACACTCCTATACAGATTTAAAATTCAAGTAGCTCAATTTTGTGACTCAAATGTCCTTTTGAATCCAGAATAATTCAAAAGAATTCGATGAAATTTATCAGAATTTCAGGTAAATTTTAACGACTCCAGGATTAGAAGAATTTGATGAAATTCATAAAAATTCAAAAGAAAATAAAAAAAAAAATTCAAAAAATGTTTCAATGATTTCAGTAACATTTGAGCGAATTTAGGGGAATTCAACAGAATTTGATAAAATGCCTAAGAATTCAAGGTTAGTTTAAAAGACTTCAAGGTGAATTAAAAAAAATAGTTTAAATACATTGAAATGAATAGAATTTAGTGAATTTAACAGAATTCACGTGACTTGAAGTGAATTCAGCAAGATTTAAAATCCACAAAATTTCAAAGAATTAAAATTTTTAATGAATTCAGGATAAATTAATAAGAATTAAGGGTGAATTCCAAATTAATTTAAATAAATTTTAAAAATATCAAAAATATCCCAATGATTTCAGTACAATTGGAGTGAATTTAGAAGAATTCAAAGGAATTCAAGAGACTTTGATGAAATTCATAAGAATTTGAAAGAATAGAATTGAACAAAATTTATAAAATCACAACATTTCCGTCGAATTGAGAAATAAAATTCGAGTGAATTTAGATGAATTTAAGGGAAATGAGAAGATTTATATGAAATTCATAAAACTTCAAGTGATTCGAAAAAAATTCAAAAATATTACAAAATTAATTGAATACATTAAATTTGGAATTAATTCTTCAATGTAAATTAAAAAAAAAACTAAAAAAAATGCAATGAATTCAGTAGAATTGAGTAAATTTAGAAGAATTCAAGTGAATTCAAAATAATAGAAAAATCTAAGGAAAAACAAGAAAATTTGATATAATTTATACGTAATAAAGATAAATTTAAAATAATCAAAGTAAATAGGACATTTTTATAATAAAAAACCCACTGGATAAACTAAAAAAAATGAAAATCTAAAAAAAGTCAATTGAATTCCGTGGATTTCAAGAGATTTTCGAATAATTCAGTATGAATTCAAAATAATTCAAAGGAGTTCAAAAGAATTCAAAGAAATAAAAAAAAAATTCAACGAAATTTAAAAGAATTCAGAGGAATTCAAAATAATTCAAAGGAATTCAAAAGAATTTAAAAGATTTCAAAAAAACTGAACAGAATTAAAAGAAATTCAGTAAAACTAAAAAATCCTTGTGTTCTCTGTTTTAATTTATTGAAAGAAGTGATCTTTTTATTTAATTTATTTAAATAATTCAATATTATACAGATGCAATTTATTTTTTACGAATTTATTTCTAATTTATTACGAATGTCCTGCTATATATTAAAGATGTAACCAAAAATTAAATTTGAATTATAAAAATTAATTAATAACATTTTCAATTTGAATTTTTAAAAGCCAAATGAATTATAAGCACCAATTTCAGAGAATTTCTCGCATAATTCAAGCATTTCATTTTCGAAATATCGTGTATGTAAAGAGAAAAGTGAAAAAAGGGAAGTTTTTCAAGAATGGGGGAAAAAGGGGAAAGACTGTGATCCCTGTATTTATATTAATAAAACGACTAAAACTATTCCACAAATAATAA
This sequence comes from Andricus curvator, assembly GCA_932195095.1. Taxonomy (NCBI): domain Eukaryota; kingdom Metazoa; phylum Arthropoda; class Insecta; order Hymenoptera; family Cynipidae; genus Andricus; species Andricus curvator. The sequence continues at coordinate 238,380 of CAKNYM010051510.1, forward strand.
CAATATTTTTTAAGAAGATATTTATTTTTAAATATGTTGCTACTTTTCTAGTATTTAAAAAAATAAATAATGACACCTTACTTTAATTTGCTGAGTAGTGCAATGCACGTGTTTTTTTATTTTTAGCACGAGATGAAGTTGAGTCAAGAAGTGTTTAACGTCAAGGTACAATTTCCTACTGGATCATTCTTGTTCATGCCAGGGTCGATTTTTCCTTCTCTAGGGTCAGATTTATTTCCTCTTTAACGAAAATATTATAAGAAAGAAACATTAGAATTTTGTAATTCTAATTAATTAACGTAATTCTAAAAATTAGAGCAAATTCGATAAATTTTTAATACCCACGCTGAAAAAAATGTAAAATTTTTTTTTTGCAGGATTTTTAAATTTTCTTGAGTTTTAATTATTTTTGCATCCCTGGAGGTCAACAAAGTCTTCCTTTGAAGACTTTGAAAAAAATTTTGACTTTTGGAAAAATTTGAATTCAAACCAGGAATCGTAATTGGAATTACAGAAAATTTTCAAAATTTGGGATTTGGTATTTAATAAAATTTTTTTTTCACTTGTGCGTTTTAAATTTGTTGAGCATGTTTAGGATTTTCAAGCATAGAGATACACGAGAAAAAAATCGACAAAACCTAGGAAAAAAATTAGAAATATACAAAATTTTGAAAATCATGAAATTCGTATCTACGAAAGTATCTGTTTTCACTTGATTTTGAAAATTAATTTGAGAATGTGCCGGCTTTCTGAGAATAAAAATACACAAGGAAAAAACTTTAGAAATCTATGGAATCGAAATTGGAAAAAGCAATTTTCACAAATGCTGAAGCGGCTTTTATTTTATTTTTTTTTTCATTTTGTACTGAAATGTCACAATGGATGAAAATTTAGATTGATTAATTTTGATGCCTGGGTCTTGTCGATTTTTTTGTAGTGTTTTTCTATAATTAAAAATTACAGTAATTACACACATGAAAACACATGAAAATTTGCTGTAATTCCAATTTTGATTCCTTGTCTTGATTGGTCTTGTCGATTCTTTTTCTAGTGTATTTCTATCTTAAAAAAGCCCACACACGCTCAGAAAAATTTTTAAACCATAAGTTATGATCTTTTTATTAAATACCAAAGTCAAAAAATTCGCTGTTTTTTTTTCAAATTTGATATCTTGATCTTGGTGTTTTTTTTCCTTGTGTATTTTTGTCACTCGAAAGTTTTTAAGTACCCGGAAAAATTCTCCTATTTAGAAAGGGGTTAAGAATTTTTTCCGAAAACAGGGGTGAATTAAATAGAAATTATCTCTTAGAAAAAGGTACATTAAAATCCGCAAAACATTGAGAAGACTTTTTGTTCCTCCAGGAATATAAAAAAAATTGAAACAAAAAAAAAGTTAAACTCTGCAAACAAGAAATTTTTAAACATTTTTTTTCGAGCGCGGGTAACCAAGCTGCATATTATCTATCGATTGTAAATTAATTATACTTTTTTAAGATCCCAATACGCTACTTTTTTGCGTTAACGATTTCGAATTTGAGAATGTTTTATTTCCAATCCACTCTAATCTAGATTGAGATCAACAATTTAATCAATGCAATAATCATCCTCTTTTATTATACCTACATTTTTCTGGGTGCTCATAATTAACTGATGTGTTTACAAATTAATCTCTTGAGAGTCAATGAAAACTTCAGATAATCTTCGTAACTTAATTGGAAGGAAAGGGTTAATAAAAAACTTTTTCAAGTGAGTCAACAACAAAGTTTTAGAAAAAATGCAACCATCTTTCGAGAAGAATTTAATTAGAGCTCTTTGTATTTCTTTACTTCCAACTCTAAATTATCTAATTTTTAAATCAACAATTTTTTAATAAAAATCAGGGTGGCCGAAAAACCTTATTTACACCATTTCCTTACGTTTCCCTGATTTTTCGCTGGCCAAATTTTCATTTTCCCTGACCATAAATACTCAAAGACTAGCAATTTAATCTTGTAACATTTTTAACACATAATCTTTTATAAACGGAATTAAACAATTATTACTGATTACATTTTTTAAATTTATTTATTTATTTCAACTAAAAAGATGACTTTCTTGCATAAAAGGCAAGTTTTCAATCTGAAACGATGAAATTTCGATCAATAAAAATGATTTTTGAATAGAATCGTTAAATTTTTAACAAAAAAGATTAAACTTCAATCAAAACATTTGTATTTTTAACGAAATCATTCACTTTCTCAGAAGTCAGTTGAATTTTCAACAAAAAAGATGAATTTCCAATACAACATTTTTCTGTTTAAATAGAAGGATGTTTAAATAGAAGAATGTTCAACAACAAAAAGTTGAATTTTCTACCAAAAAGATGAATACTCAACCAAAAATGTAATAGTTAATATTTCAATCAAAACAAATGAAATTTCTACCAGAAGAGGTGAATTTAAAAATAGGCGAAAAAATACATTTTCAACAAAATACATGAATTTTCAAACGAATAGTTGAATTATCAAACCCACAAAGATAAATTCTCAACAAAAATGTAATAGTTGATATCTCAATCAAAACAGATGAAATTTTTACCAAAAGAGGTGCATTTAAAAAACTAAAAAAAACGAATTTTAAACCAAGACGATTAATTTTCTACCAAAAAAAGACGAATGTTCAACAAAACACATGAATTTGCAATCCACAAAGATAAGTTCTCAACAAAAATGCAATAGTTGATATTTCAATCAAAACAGATGAAATTTCACCCAAACGAGATGAATTTAAAAAACAAAAAACGAGTTTTCAACCATGAAGATTAATTTCCTACCAAAAAAGACGAATTTTCAACAAAATACATGATTTTTCGAACAAATAGTTGAATTTTCAACTAAAAATTATAAATTTTCAACCAAAAATGGAAAAGTTACATTTTCAGTTGAAAAGTTAGTTTTCAACAACAACAAAAAACGAATTTTTAACAAAACAGTCCAATTTTTCAATGAAAAAGACGAATTGTCAACAAATAAATACTTTTCAGTCCAGAAAGAAAAAAAAGTAGATCAAAATTGTTGAACTTTCAAGCCGAAAGACGTATTTTCTGTAAAATAGTTGAATGTTTAACCCAAAAATATGAATTTTCAAGAAAAAAGATCATTTTCAACTAAAAAGTTGCATTTCTAACTAAAAAGAGGAAATTTTTCTACAAAAAAGACGAATTTTCAACTAAAAAAGGTCAATTTTTAACAAAAAAGGAAAAAGTTATATTTTCAACAAAATAGTTCAATTATCAAAGAAAGAGTTGAATTTTCAACAAAATAATTAAATTTTCAACTAAATAGATGAATTTTTTCTCAAATAGTTGAATTTTCAACCTAAAAAGATGAATTCTCAACAAAAAATGTAATAGTTGATATTTCAACCAAAAAATATAAACTTTAAACCAAAAATGTAAAAGTTAAATTATCAGTAAAAAAATTATTTTCAACAAAAAAAGACGAATATTCAACAAATTAGTCAAATTTTCAACCAAAGAGATGAATTTTTAACTAAAATTATAGATTTTCCAACCAAAAAGACGAATTTTTAACTAAAAATGTTCAATTTTCAACCCAAAATGGAAAAGTTAAATTTTCAGTAACAAAAAATAAATAAATTCGAACAAAAAATAATTTTTAACAAAATAGTCAAATTTCTAGCAAAAAAAAATGAATTTGCAACTAAAATGATTATTTTTCTCAACAAAAAAGGTAATAGACGATATTTCAACCAAAACAGATGACATTAATACCAAAAAAGATCAATTTAAAAAACCTAAAAGACAAATTTCCAACTCAGAAGATTCATTTTCTACCAAAAAAGACGAATCTTCAACAAAAGACACGAATTTTCAAACAAATAGTTGAATTTTCAAATAAAAATGATCAATTTTTGAAAAAAAATTGAGAAGTTAAATTTTCAGTTAAAAAAATTATTTTCCCAGAAAAAAACTAAGTTTGAATAAAATAGTCAAATTTGTAACCAAAGAGATGAATTTTTAACCAAAATTATAGATCTTCTATCCCAAAAAGATGAAATTTCTACTATTTTCAACTAATTTTCAACCATAACTTAATTTGTTACCAACATAGTTGAATTTTTAAACAAAAAGACCAATTTTCAATAAAAAAGTTGAACCTTCAACCAAAAAGGATGACTTTCTAAAAAGATTGTATATTTTTCAATCAAATGATTAAATTTTTAACTAAATAAAATTATAATCGTCAGGAGAAGGCAACTGCAAAAAAAATAGAAATAGAAATACTAGGAACATAAATTACGTATATGAATATTATATCAAGGTGGACGCAAAACTTAATTTTCCAAATTCCTCAATTTTTACCTGACCAATTTTTCATGTTCCTAACCATCAACATTCAAAGACCAGAATCTGAATTTTGTAACATTTTCAACACAGAATCTTTTCTGAAAGGAATAAAAGAATTTCAAATTCAAATTTATTATTCTTGACAGTAATTATTCAAAGTGCATATTATAGAAATAGCCCTAACTTTTGCAACAAAATTTTCACAACCCCTGACTTTTCACAGAACAATAAAATTCGCTGACTTTTTCCTGATTTTCCCTGAACTACGGCCACCCTGGAAATTTAAATTTATGATTTTTAAATCTTTTTCCGAAATATTTTTCATTCAGATCAAAGAGCAAGATTTTTGTAAGAACGCTAAATATGCAGATTTAAGATTTAAAATATTTAAATCTTAACTTCGAGTGGCATTGAAATTGAACTAACAGGTATCAATGAACCATAATTCGTCATCAAACAATCAAATTAGTGTTCAGACAATTTTCATGTCATCTCAACTATAAGCTATTTAGTGTAATTGGTCTGTTTGTCCATCAACTACATCAACAAATAAAAATATTGGTTGCTACATTTAGGCTCACTTTGCATTAATCTTGGGACAACCGAATGAACTTGAAAAACAAAAAGTTATTTTACAATTTTTAAGACTTCCTTCTGACCGATAAAAGAAAATAATTCGTTTCATTCAGAGATTTAAAAATAAATAACAGGCCTCGAACTCATTTCAGAAATAAAAAATAGTGTAAATAATATCATAAATTTGAAAAATAGTGTCGAAATTGTGTTATAAAATTTTTCAAGTATTAAACTTATGTGAGGGGCTGATAGCAAAAGCCGAGTAGGAAAATCGTCGGAGCAAAAACGAGTTAAGAACGATGCGGGCAAAAACGAGTTAAAAAGAAACAAGAATAACGAAGATTGTATCGATATTATAATATAACGATCTAATAGTACGGTAGATTATATCATAATCTATCATTGTATTACACTTTTATGCTATAATATACAATACAATCCTCGTTATTCTTGTTTCTTTTTAACTCGTTTTTGCTCCGACGACTTTTCTACTTCGCTTTTGCTATCAGCCCCTCATGTGTAGTCCGAATTTAAAAGTGTACAGTCCGAAATCAAAAACTGTGTAATGGAAAATTAACTTTATTTTTTAAATAACATTTCTTTTTATCGGTTTTTCATTTCATTCATATTTATTGGTTGAAAATTTTATTATTTGGTTCAGAATTGGATTACTTTATTATAAATTTAATCTGTTTTTAATTTTTTTAATTGAAATTCTTTTCTTTCTTGACTAACAAAATTCTTTTTGGTTGAAAATTCAAATATTTTGTTAAATATTCATCTTTTTGGTTTGAAATTTCATCTCTTTCTGTGAAAGTGTCACCTTTTTGGGCTAAAAATGAAAATGTCTGATTAAAAATTAATCTGTTTCGGTTGAAAATTCAACTGTTTGGTAGAAAAAAATGATATTTTTGGTTCGAAAATTCAACAATTTGGTAGCAAATTTACTTATTTGGTTCAAAGGGTATGTATTTTGTTGAAAATTCGTCTCTTTTTTAGTGGAATTTTTTGAATAGAATATTTTTTTAGAATCAATTTTTTGGTTAAAAATGCCACTGTTTGGTTGAAAATTAATCTGTTGTATTTAAGGATTCAAGTATTTTGTTGAAATTTCGTTTTTGTTGGTTAAATCCAACTATTTTTTATTTTAAATTAAAATCTTATTCTGTTGAAATATCAACTATTACATTTTTTGTTGAAATTTCATCTTTTCAGCAAGAAAATTCAACTCCTTGGTTGAAGGTTGAACTACTTCCCTAAAAGTTCACTTTTTGGGTTAAAGATTTATAATTTTAGTTGAAAATTCTTTGTTTTTTTTTGTTAAAAATTAATTTTTTAAACTTTTTTGTTTACAATTCATGTTCCCGGGTTAAAAATTGAACTATTTTGTAGAAAATTAGTCTTTTTGACTGGAAAATTTAATATTCTGGTAGGAAATTAAACTATTTGGTACAAAATTAAATGCTTTTTTTTTATTGAAAATTAATTCTCTCGAATGAAAATTTTATTATTCCATTTTTTGTTAAAAATTAATCTTATTTAGATGAAAAATTCAACAATTTAGTTAACAAAAATTAAAATAATATAAATAATATATATATATAATAAAAATTAATCAAATAAACTTTGAAACAACATCACATCCATTGTTCAAACTATTTAGTTAAAAAATGCAGTATTTTGTTGATAATTCATATTTTATGGTGAAAAATTAATCTATTTGGTTGAAATTTTGTTTCTTTCTTCGAAGAAAAATCTTTTTTAGTTGAAAATTCAACTCATTTGTTGAAAATTCGTGTTGTTTGTTAAAAAAATTAATCTTTTTAGTAGAAATGTTATCCTTTTTGGTTAAAAATGCAACTGCCTGGTTGTCAATTAATCTGCTTTGGTTGAGGATTCAACTGTTTTGTGTTAAAATTTATCTCTTTATTGGAACATTCAACGTTTTTTGTGGAAATTTGTCTTTTTGGGTTGAAAATTCGATTAATTTGGTAGAAAATCCAACTATATAGATGAAAATGAACACTTTTGTGGAAAAGTCATATTTTTGGGTTGAGAATTCAACTGTTTTGTAGAAAATTTGTCTTTTTGGCTTGACAATTCAACAATTTGGTGGATTTTTTTTTATTTCTTGACTTAAAAATCTTTCTTGGATAAGATTCATCTCTTTTGGTAGAAAATGTATTTACTTTTTTTTTGTTAAAAATGCAATTCATGTTTTTAGCTTGACAATCCAAAAATTTAGTTTTTTTCTTCATTGAAAAATCTTGGTTGGTTGAAAATTCGTGTTTTTGATCTGAAAATTCATCTCTTTTAGTAAAAACTTTATCTTTTTTCGGTTCAAAATTTAAATGTTTGGTTGATAATTAATCTGTTTTGGTTGAGGATTCAACTACTTTGGGTTACATTTTTTTTAATTTGAAAATTCATATTTTTTTAATACAAATTCATCTTTGCCTGAAATAAGTTTAATGTTGAAAATAAATCTCAAAGAATGTGGCAGATAATTCTATATTTTTAATTAGAGATTATTTGCTCGAGGGGCCGAAGTAGAAAGCATTTGATTAAGTGAACTGAAGCTTGAGTGAGATCACAACATAAGACATATGTGATTTTAGCATAGTGTGACTCAACAATTAACATAAAAAACAAACACTCAGATCATCGACCTAATGATTACGAGAAAAGAGGATGGGGGAACACTACTTCTAATTATATTTTTCTCGATGAAGTTGTTTTCAATTTTTTTAAGTCAAAGCAAAATTCTGTAAATTTTGTGGAAATCTTTCTAATATCAGGGTGTCCGCAAACTTAATTTTCAAAATTTCATGACTTTTTCCTGATTTCTCCCTGACTCATTTTTCATTTTCCCTGCCCATTAGTATTTAGAGACCAAAATTCTAATATTTTAACATTTTTAATATGGAATCTTTTATAAATTGAATAAAAAAATTTTAAATTTTAATTTATAATTTTCGTTATTAATTATTCCCAGGGCTGCCACAGCCTAATTTTCTTGAAAAAAGTTATGAATGTATATCAATACCATGACTAATGTGCTTTTGAATTGAAAAAGAATTTAAACGATTTGAAAAAATTAAAGAAATCCAAAAAGTTCGAGTTATTTCAGCCAAATTAGAGCAAATTTAAATAAATTTAAGGGAAATGAGAGGAATTCGATGAAATTCATAAAAATTCAAGGTGAATAAAAAAAATCGAGTAAATTGGAAACAATTCAAGTACATGAAAAAAAGCATTGAATTCATTAAGTCTGAAACAAGTTTAGAAAAATTCAAAAGAATTTAATGAAATGCGTAAGAATTCAAGGTGAGTTATAAATACTTCAAGACGAATTAAATAAAAACTATTTTTCTTAAACCACTGAATTTAGAACAGATTAATAAAAATTCAGAGTTAATTCCAAATTAACTCAAATTGCAAAAAATATTTGAAAATCTTTTCAAATCTTTGAAACCCTACGAAAACCCTCACTATAAGTAAATAAACTCTTTCAAATTCATTAAAATATTATAAAATCCCATTATATTCTATGAAATATGATATTTCCTGAAATCCTAGAAAATTTATTAAAATTCCTTGGGAGCTTTTAAAATCCATTAAAATCATTAAAATCCTTGGAAATCCCCTGAGATTTTTTTAGTCTCTAGAAAAATCCTTGGAATCTTTTAAAATACCGATCCTAAAATCTCTATAATCATTAAAAATCCCTTCAAATTATTGAAAACAATTAAAAATTCATTGTGATCTTTTAAAATTAACTAAAATATTTTGGGTCCTTTAAAATCTAAATAAATTACTGAAATGAATTTAAAATCCCTTGGGATCTCTCAAAATACCCTAACATATTTCGAATTCTTTAATCTTTCGAAAAATGTTCCAGGCTTTTGAAAATTCTTTGGAATTTTTCAAAGCACCTTAAAATATTTCAAATCCTTTGAAATGTTTTGAAATCCCTTGAAACTTTTTAAAGCTCTTGAAAATTCCTTGGAATTTTTAAAAATACCCTAAAATATTTCAAATCCTTTGAAATCCAAATAAATTACTAAAAATCAATTACAAAGTCCTTGAGATATTTTAGAATACCCTAAAATATTTCAAATTCTTTATAATTTTTTCAAGATTTTTAAAATTCCTTGGAATTTTTAAAATCACCGTAAAATGTTTTGAATCCTTTGAAAATTTTCAATTCCGTGAAACTATTTAAAGCGCTTGAAAATTCCTTGGAATTAAAAAAAATATCCTTAAATCTTCAAAATCATTAGGAATCACTTAAAATTATTGAAATTTATTAAATATACCTTAAGATATTTGAAATCCCTTGAAACTTTTTGAAGCTCTTGAAAATCCCTTGAAATTTTAAAAAATACCGTAAAGTCTTGAAACTTTATTGAAATCCTTTCAAATAATTATTGAAAGCAATTAAAATTCCCTTGAAATATTTTGAAATTCCCTAAAATATTTCAAATTTTTTGGAATCCCATTAAATTACTGAAATCAATTGAAAATTCCTTGGGATCTTTTAAAACACCCTCAAATATTTCAAATTCTTTACAATCTTTAAAAAATGTTAAAGCTTTTGAAAATACCTCGGAGTTTTTAAATATACCCCAAGATATTTCAAATCTTTTGAAATCTTTTGAAATGCCTTGCAACTTTTTGAAGCTTTTGAAAATGCCTTAAAAATATACTTAAATCTTCGAAATCCTTTGGAATCACTTCAAATTATTGACATTTATTAAATATAGCCTAAGACATTTCAAATACTTTGAAAATTTTGAAATTCCTTGAAACTATTAAATGCTTTAGAAGATTCGTTGGAAGTTTTAAAAATATCCTTAAATATTTAAAATCCTTTGGAATAACTTCAAATTATTGAAATTGATGAAATATACCCTAAGATATTTCAAATTCTTAGAATTTTTTTGAAATTCCTTTAAACTATGAAAAGCTCTTGAAACTTCGTTGAGATTTTTAAAAATATCCCTAAATATTTGAAATCCTTTGCAATTATTGAAAGAAACTGAAAATCCTTTGGAATCTTTTTAAATCCCTTGAAACTTTTTAAAGCTCTTGAATCCCTTACATTACTTTAAAATAGTCTAAAATATTTCAAATTCTTTACAAACTTTTGAAAATTTTTAAAGCGTTTAAAAATTTCTTTGGAATTCTTAAAAATATCCTAAAATATATCAAATCCTTTGAAATCTTTCGAAATTCTTTGAAACTACTTTTAACGCTCTTAAAAATTCCTTGGCATTTTTAAAAATATCCTTAAATCTTTCAAATCCTTTGGAATCTCATTTTAAATTATTAAATATATCCTAAGATATTTCAAATACTTTAAAATCTTTTAAAATCTCTTGAAACTTTATAAACCTCTTGAAAATTCCTGGGAATTTTGACAACTACCCTGAAGTCTCGAAACTTCTTTGAAATCCTTTTAAATTATTTAAAGCAATTCAAAATCCTTTGAAAACTTTTTAAACTCTTACAAATGCCTTAGAATTTTTAAAAATATTCTTAAATCTTTAAAATCCTTTGGAATCACTTCAAATTATTGAAATTTATTGAATCCACCCTAAGATATTTCAAATCCTTTAAAATCTTTTGAAATTCCTGGAAATTTTCTAAAGCTCTGGAAAATGCATTGGAATTTTTGAAAACACCCTAAAATCTTCCAAATTATTTGAAATCCCTTCAAATTATTGAAAGCATTTTAAAATCCCTTGGAAACATTTAACATCCTAAAACATTTAAAATTCTTTAAAATCTTCGATAATACCTTGAAATGTTTGAAAATATGTGAATAAATTCATCGAAATCCGTTAAAATACGATAAAACCCCGTGAAATTACGTGAAATCTGATATTTTCTGAAATCTTACAAAATTTACTAAAATACCTTGAAAGCTTTTAAAATCCCTTAAAATCATCGGAATCCTTGGAAATCGACCAAATCCCTTGGAATCTTTTAAAATATACTAAAACCTTATAGATCCCTTAAAATCGTTTCGTATCGTCAAAATTCTTCAAACCCCCCGTGAAAAGTTGTTTAAATCCCTTAAAATCATTAAAATATTCGGAAGTTCCTTGAAAATTTGTCTTCGAATCTTTTTAAATACCCTAAAATATTATAAATCCTTTGAAATATTTTGAAATAAAGAAAATTCAGAAACAGCTATAGACCTCAATTTAATAGTGGAAAACCCATGGGTTAATTTATTGAAAGAAAAGTTACTATAGTAACATTTCTTTTAAAAAAGTGTTTTTAGAACAAAAAGTGACTACAAGTGACTATCAGGCCTCACAGTCCCTATGGGATAAAATATAGGGACCAAAGGGTACTTTTTGTCACGCTCATAGAGTACTTTTTTTGTTCTCAAAGGGTAACAAATTCAGGATAAATTCGTAATACTTCAAAACAATTCAAGTTAAATTCCAAAGAATTCAAATGAATCGGAAAAATTTTATTAATAAAAAAAATTCCATTGATTTCCGTAAAATTGGAATGAATTTAGAAGAATTTAAGGTAAAACAGAAGAATTCGATGAAATTCATAAAAAAATCGCGGTGAGGTTAAAAGAATTTAGGACCAATTAAATAAAAACTTTTAAAAATTCGAAAAAATCAATTTAATTAAATAGAATTGAGGAATTTAGTAGAATTCAAGTAAATTAAAAATTCAAGAGAATACCAAAGAATTTAAATAAATTAAAGGTGAATTAAAAAAAAATGTAATCTCTTCAAATCTTTGAAACCCTACCAATTTCTAACCAAAGAAGAGGCTGATGACTGCAAAACAAATTCAAGTTAAAAGTCAAATGAATTGGAAAAAAATTGAAAAAATGCCATTGATTACAATAAAATTTAGAGAAATTTAAGGGAAATAAGAAGAGTTCGATGAGATTCATAAAAAATCAAGCTTAATTTAAAAAACAATCAAGTGAATTATAAACAATTCAAAAATACGAAAAAAATTCATTGAATTGAATAAGTTTGAAATGAGCTTAGAAAAATTAAAGAGAATTTAAAAGAATTTGATGAAATCCCTAAGAATTTAAGGTGAATTTTAAAAGCTTCAAGATGAATAAAACAAAAACTTTTGAAAAATTCACTGAATTGAGTAAAATTGTGTGAATTTAAAAGAATCCAAAAGGATTTTTAAAAAATCAGTATAAATTAATAAGAATTCAGGTCGAATTCCAAATGAATTGCAAAACATATTTGAAAATGTCTTGAAATCTTTGAAACCCTACGAATTCCCTCACTTCTTGTGAATAAATTCATTAAAATATCATAAAAGCCCGTGAAGTTTTATGAAATTTGATATTTCCAGAAAGCCTGGAAAATTGATTAAAATATCTTGAGAGCTCTTAAAACCCCATAAAACCATTGAAATCCTCTGAAATCTTATAAAATCCTTTGGAATATTTTAAAATATCCTATAACCTTACAGGTCCTGTAAAATCCTTCCATATCTTCCGAAATTCTTCAAAACTGCATGAAAATTTTTTTAAATCCCTTAAAATTATTATTAAAACCCTCGGAAATCCCTTGAAATTGTTTAAATCTCTTTAAAATGCCTTGGAATCATTTAAAACACCTCAAATATTTCAAATTCTTTGAAATCCCTTCAAACTATTCAAATAAATAAAAAAAGTTCTGGGAATCTTTTAAAATGACCTAAAATATTGAAAATCTTTTGAAATTTGTTAAAGATCTTGAAAATGGATACATAATACACTATTAAATATTTCAAATCCTTTGATCATTTTATTAATTGATCCTCAGGATCGATGCAATCAAAACTTTTGAAAATTCAAAAAAATCCATTGAATTAAGTAGAATTGAGTAAATTTAGAAGAAGTCAAGAGAATTCATAAAATTCAAGAAAATCTCAAAGAATTAAGGACAAATTAATAAGAATTCAGGGTGAATTCCAAATCTCTTCAAATCTTCAAAACCCTACAAAATACCTCACTTCTCGCGAATAAGTTCTTTAAAATCCCTTAAATCATTGAAATCCTCGGAAACCTGATAAAATAACGTGAAATCTTTTAAAATATCTTGAAACCTTATAAGTCCTGTAAAATCGTTCCACATCTTAAAATTTTTAGAAAATTCTTTATCCTAAAATATTTCAAACGCTTTGAAATCCCTTCAAATTAATGAAATTAATAAAAAATTCCCTAAAATATTTCAAATTAAAAGCTCTTGAAAATGCCTAATGTGATCTTTTCATTTTAAAAGAGACTAAAAAGTGACTTGAGAAAAAAAGTGACTAATAGTGACTGTGTGTGGCAGCCCTGATTATTTTTTACAGTTATTTCTTACAGAAATTCCCTGATTTTTGCTTTTTTTCAAAATGCCTGACTCTTGGAAGCTTTGATATTATTATACATTTTTTTAATATCCATTATGGGCTCCAAATAGGGTACTGTAGGGACCAAATCTTGAAAATAGGGTACTTTAGGGACCTCAACAGTATATAGGGTACAATAGGGGATATAGGGACCGGTCTGTGAGGCCTGTACTATTCTTAGTTCTTACAGAAATTCCCTGATTTTTTCATTTTTTTAAACCCTGAATTTCCCTGACAAACCAAATCTCCTGACTTTTCCCTAATTTCCAAGTTTTCCCTGACCCTGTAATTTATATTTTACGAAATTTAGTGAAACGAAAATACCTTTTTCCAATTTTTTCCACAAGTAAGTTTCCACAAAAGTCAAGGTAGAAGGAAAATCAATTTACACCTGGAAATAGAAGAGAATCAACTTCTAATCATCTCCACACCTACAGTTCGAGAAACACACACAACAGCAAAATCTGATTTTCTAGCAGAACACTCTCGATACGAGAGTGATTAGCCTTTCGAACACGCGATGAATAGCGTAGATATTCGATTGATTAGGTACACCGTTTCCGCCTCTTCTATTTTCAATATTCCTCTTGATGGCAATTTGATTCGAAATTTAATTTATTCAACCTGACTCGTGACACGTGGGTTGGAGAAAGGTGGAAATACGATTTCCGTGCACCTGTTGTTTCAATACTATCAAGAACTACTAATTGGAAGCACCCGAGATGTGACAATTTAGAAGCGTGAAACTGTAATAACTCGTAAATTACGGAATCTTAATGCCAACGAAGTTCGCAACACTTATAAACGAAAATATACCATTTTTAAAAATTACTCAAATCAATTTGTTGTTGTTTAATTATAGTCAAAATAAGGGAGCGTTCACATATTCCGTAACATTAAAAGGGGTGGAGGGGTTTCGTGTTGATTGTTTAATAATGGGAAATAATTCTGTTCTTAACATTTCGATACCACACTATAATTTGTAAACTTTCCTACATTTCCAAAGAGATAAGAAAAATTAAATTATGGGCAAAAACTTATTTTGAAGAATTCGAAAAAAATTAGAAGCTTCTTAATATGTAATTATGAAATATCTGAGGAGATAAAATTTTTTTCAAGATTTCTGGAAAAATTTTAAATGGTTTAGGTTTTATTTTAAAAGAATAATTTTAAGTTTTGAAGATTTCAAAATGTGTGGAAAAAGAATATGGAAGACTTTGAGACAATTTAAAAAATTGTTCAGGATTTAAACATTTTTTAGGTTAACTGAATTTTGCAGGGTGTCAAGAGAATGAAAAAAAATGTTCTTAAGATTCAAGGGAAAATTAAATTTTTTTTTTATTATACCATTAAGCCATTTCTCTTTCGGGGTAGGCGTGACTCGAAGAAGTAATGTGAGGAAGGAGGTATGATTGTCTTGTAATGCATTCTAAGAGAAGAATGAAAAAAATTACACTATTTTTTTAATTATTTCCTAAAATTTTGTAAAAAAGTGTAAAAGATTTCAAAACAAAATTTCGCAATTTTTCCATATTACATAATTTTAGGAAAAAATGAGTAAGGTTAAGAGATATTTAGAAGTTTTGAAACGATTCAAAAATAATTAAAACTTGTAAAGATTTTTTAAGAATTTTGTAAGGTTTCACGAAAATGAAAAAAAAACTTTAGTTTCCTAGGAAAAATTGAAATAATTTTTTATTTTGAAAAATTAATTTTAAGAGATTATTTGAAAAGATTTCGAAAATTGTCAAGGAAGAATCTGAAAGATTTTAAGGCAATTTTTTTAACTTTGCAGAATTTAAAAAAAATCAGGAAAAATTTGAATAGATTTTAAATATGAGAAGGTTTAGAAAGTCCGACAAGATTCAAAAAAGAATTTTCTTAAGATTAGTGTGAAAATTTTTTATGATTTTTTATTTTGAAAAATGAACTTTAAGAGAAAATTAAAAAAGGTTTTTAAACATACCAAACGATTTCCTAAAATTTCGAAAAGGAGTGTAGAAGATTTTAAAGCAGAATGTTTCAATTTGGTAAGATTAAAAAATCAAAAAAAATCTAGTTTTAAGAAATATTTAGAAGAATTGAAGAGATTCAAAAAGAATTTTGAACTTTAAACAAATTTTAGAAATGTAGATTCTTAAAGATTTCAAAAATAAACTTTAGAAGCTTTATTAAAAGAATTTCGAAAGGTTTCAAGAGAATAAACAAATTTTATTGAAATTCCTGGGAAAATTTAGAAGATTATAATTCAATTTTTTTACATTTTGAAAGATTTTTCAAAAATTTTAAGAAAAATTCGAGTCAGATAAAAATATTTTTAGGAATTTAAGACATTTTAAATAGATTAGAAATATTTAAAAACTTGGAACCATTTCCGAAAAATTATCAAATATTTCTTGATTTCTTCCAAACTTCTAAATGTCCTAAACATCTTTTAAACAGACTCAAATTTTTCCTAATAATTTGTAAAATCCTATAAAATAAAATTATTTAAAATCTTCTAGATTCGTTTTTTGACACATCTGAAATATGTATTCAAAAATCTTTTTTAATTTTCTCCAGAATCTTATAAAAATTATATTTATATAAATTTAAAAACAAACTGATAATACTTATTTTCTTGTTCTCAATTCTCAGAATTTAATTTCAGCTCGAAGTTAAGTGTTCAGAAACTTTTAACAAATAAATAGTTATTTGAAATTTTTATATATTATTAATATTAATATAATTTTGTATTCTTGATGGTATTGAAAATTTTTAAATTGGTGAATTTCAATTAGTACTTACATTAAGTAATTTCAATATGTGTATGACTAAAAACAAATATTGAAAAACCATTCAATTTTCAACTAAAAAAAAAGAAACAAATTTTCTATAAAACAATTGATTTTTCAACCGGAAAATATGAATTTACAGCAAAAGAGTTAATTTTCAAACAAATAGTTGAATTTTCAAATAAAAAAGATCATTTTTTTACCAAAAATGGAATAGTTAAATTTTCAGTTAAAAAAATTAATTTTCAACCAAAAAGATGAATTTTCAGCAAAAAAATGTCACAATTATTTCAGTCAAAAAATTTGAATTTTAAATTTTAGAGCAGTTGACTTGAATAAAAAAGATGCATTTTCAACAAACCAGTTAATCTTACTAAAACAGATTAGTTCTCAACCAAAACATTGTATTTTTAAACAAAAAGATTATAAATTTTCAAAAAAAAAAATTATTTTCAACAAAATAGTTAACTTTTCGACCAAAGAAGTGATTTTTTTAAAACTAAAATGATGAATCCAATTTGTAATCCAAATAGACGAGCTTTCTACAAAACAGTTGAATTTCCAACCAGGGAATTGAATTTTCAACCCAAAACCTTGAATTTTCAATCGAAAAGATTAATTTTCTACGAAAAAAGACGAATTTGTAACAAATCAGATAAAAATTTCAATTACATAGTTGCATTTTTAAACTAAGAACGATCAATTTTTAACCAAAAATGGGATAGTTAAATTTTCATTTAAGAAAATCAATTTTCAATTTAAAAAAATGATGTTTGTACAAAACAGTTGAACTTTCTACGAAGTAGTTCAATTTTTAAGCCAAAAAGACGAATTTCCTACAATATAGTTGAATTTGGAATACAAATATGAATCTTCAATAAAAAAAGTTCATTTTCAACGCAACAGTTGAGTTTTCAACAAAATATTTAAATTTTCAGTTGAAAAAATTATTTTGAACAAAAAAAATGAATTTTTAACAAAGTATTTTAATTTCCATCCAAAGAGATACATTTTCAACTAAAATTATGAATCTTCAATCCAAACAATGAATTTTTAAGAAAGTAATTCAATTTTCAATCAAGGATTTGAAATTTCAACTTAAAAAGATGAATTTTCAACAAAAAATGTAATAGTTGATATTTCAACGAAAAAGATTTTAGTTCAAAATCAACAACAGTTGAAATAAACCAAAAAAGATTAATGTACAACGAAATCCTTAAATACTCAACTGCTAAAACACAAATTAATTTTTCGTCTGAAGATTCATCATTTTAGTTGAAAATTCATTTCTTTGGTTAAAAATTTAAGAACTTTGTTGAAAATTCGTTTTTTCTTAGTTGAGCATTAACTTTTTTTAACTGAGAATATAAAGCTTCCATTTCTGGTTGAAAATTGGTATTTTTTAATGAAAATTGATCTTTTCTAGTTCCAAATACAACTATATGGTTGAAAATGTATGTCTTTTGTTGAAAAGTCGTCCTTTGGTTTCGTTAAAATATTTTCTTGAAAATTAACTTTTTGGTTGAAAATTAACTTTTTTACACCCACCTCAAAATGCTTTCAAAATAGGGGAAATCGGATGACTTTTGCCAAAAATACGGGAATAATAGGGAAATAAATTCTTTCAAATTAAATTAATATATAGGTACCATATTGAATTCAATATGAAGCCCTTCAGATTTTAAGTCAAAATATATTGCATTTTCAACAAAATAGTTGAAAGCGACCAAAAAAGATTAATTTTCTACCAAAACAGATAAATTTTCAACAAAATAGTTTAATTTTTAAACAAATGCTTGAATTTGTAACTAAAAAGATGAATTTTCTATAAAAAAGACGAATTTTCAACAAAAGAGTTACATTTTCAACAAAATAATTAAATCTCAGCAAATTAATTAAATCTCAACAAATTAATATTTTTCAACAAAATAGTTTAATTTTTAAACAAATACTTGAATTTGTAACCAAAAAGATGAATTTTCTATAAAAAAGACGGATTTTCAACAAAAGAGTTAAATTTTCAATAAAATAATTAAATCTCAGCAAATTAATTTAATTTCAACAAATTAATATTTTTCAACAAAATAGTAGTTTAATTTTTAACCAAAAAAGATGACTTTTTAACAAAATAGTTCAATTTTTAACCTATGTACAAAGATGTATTTTCAACCAAATAGTTGAATTTTCATAACAATAAGATACATTTTTTACTAAAAATGGAATAGTTCAATGTTTAGTTTTTAAAAATAATTTTCAACAAAAAAAACGGATTTTTAACAAAATAGTTAAATTTTCAAACCAGAGATGAATTTTCAACTAGAATTGATATTTTAATCCAAACATTTATCTAAAACAAAATATTCAAAATTGTTGAATTCACCCAATAAAGACGAACTTTAAAAAAAATAGTTGAATCCTCCACCAAACCAGAAGAAGATTTATTTTCTACCAAAAAAGACGAATTTTCAACTAAAAATGGAATAATTACATTTTCAGTTCAAAAAAAAATAATTTTCAATGAAAAAACGAATTTTCAACAAAATATTTAAATTCTTAAGCAAAGAGATGAATTTTCAACTGGTAAAATGAATTTTTATCAAAGAAGTTCGACTTTCAACGAAGTAGTTCAATTTTCAACGAAGAAGATTAATTTTCTACCAAAAAAACAACGACATTTCAACAAAATAGTTCAATCTTCAACCAATAAATTGAATTTTTAACAAAGTAATTAAATTTTCAGTTAATAAAATTAATTCTTAAATAAACAACGAGTATTCAACAAAATAGTTAAATCTTCAGCCCATAAAATGGCTTCTCAGCAAAATAGTGGAATTTTCAAGAAAATAATTAAATTTTCTTGAAAACAGGGGGAAAAAGAGGAGTCCTTTAAAAAAGGGGAAAAAGAGGGAAATAGCAGGAATCACAGGGCAAAAAGAGCTTAAAAATGGGGAATTAGTGTAATTTTGAACTGTACGATGCAAAACTGAAAGACTTAACTATGAACATTTTAAAATTAAACGTGAGGGATAAAACTATTTAAAATAAAAAAATTGTTTTAATTTTTAAATTTGTAAATAAAAAAAGATTATTTTTTGGTTTTCTTTTTGTCTACAAAAAAAGGTTAGGAAACTTCTACTAAAAAATGCGCTTAAATTGGCCGAACAAAAAGATCAGTTGTAAATCTTACAATCCTCGTTTGAATTTTGGTCCAATGGCACAATTTCATGGAGGTAATTTTTACATACATATATTTATTACATAACTACTGAAAATTTAGATTAGACTGCTTAATCTATTACAAAAAATTATTTTTTCTACTTTTTTAATACTTTGAAAATCCTATAGTTTTTCTAATTTTCATCAAATTAAAAAATTTAACCACTTTTAAATTAAGATTATGAAATTAAACCGTTAACATTTTTTTTTTAATTTTGCATAATATATTATGTTCAGTCATATATTCATATATGTTTAGATAGATTTAAATTTGAAAATATCTAATTATGAACATTTTAATTATATTTATTCGACTTGAAACATTTTCAAGATAAAATGTTTCATTTTCAGTAACCATTTTAAAAACTTTATACAAATATTGGGCATAATTTGCTCTATCTGTATCTCTTCAAACAGAAGAAAACTACCTACAGAAATCAATGAAAAAATAAATTTTTTTCTTCAGTCCAGAACTATTCGTAAAGTGACCTTTTTATTTAGTTCTAATTAATAGAAAATCGAGTATGCCTTTCATTATTCCTGATCAAAAGAAATTTTAAGTTTAGCACTTTTGACACTATTCCAGCTACCTTTAAATGATTCTAAATACAGATAATAATTTTTATAATATTAACATAATGACAATCGTTATTCAAATTTAAACTCAAGAATCTTCAATGTGGACAGACAGAGTATCATACATTATTAATTTATTATAGTTGATTTCAAAAATATTTAATTTGTATAGATTCAGAGAATCTGAAAAATGGGGAATCTGACAAAGAGAAATCTGACAAAAGGGGAATCTGTCAAGGAAAAATATGAAGAGGGGGAATCCGAAGAGGGAATCTGAAAAAAGGGAATCTGACAAGGAAAAATCTAAAGAGGGGGTATTTGAAA
>CAKNYM010051510.1:263506-296290 GCA_932195095.1 Andricus curvator
TCTTTTGCAATCCGTTGAAACTTTTTAAAGCTTTTTAAAATTCTTGAAAACAGTTTGAAATCCCTTTAAATTATTGAAATCAATTAAAAATACCTTGGAATCTTTTTAAATTCCCTAAAATATTTCAAATACTTTAAAATGTCTCGAAATTCCTCGAAAATTTTTTAAACTCTTGGAAATTCCTGGAAATGTTTTAAAATACCCTAAAATACTACGAAATCCCTCGATTTTTGTGAATAAATTCTTTAAAATCCATTAAAATATTATAAAATCCTGTGAAACTACATGAAATCTGATGATATTTCCTGAAATCCTGGAAAATTTATTATATACTTTGAGAGCTTTTAAAATCCCTTAAAACCATTCAAATCTTTTGAAATCATATAAAACCCCATGGAATTTTTCAAGATATCCTAAAACCTTATAGTTCCTATAAAATCATTCCATATCTTTTGACATTCTAGGAAATTCTTTAAAACCACATGAAAAATTTTTGAAATCCCGCAAAATCATTTAAATCAAATTCAAAATGTTTTGAAATCCCGTTAAACTTTTCAAAGATCTTGAAAATTCCTTGAATTTTTTCAAAATGACCTAAAATCTTAAAAATTCTTTGGAATACCTTGAAAATATTGAAATCTATTCAAAAGTCCTTTAAATCTTTTAAAATATCCTAAAATATTTTTAAAAAATTCAAGAAAATTCAGAAATAGTTATATACTTGAATTCAATAGTTGTTAACCCATAAATTAATGTATTGAAACAAAAGTGACTAAAGAGATATTTTCATTTTAAAAAAGTGACTATAGTGACTTTATCTTTAAGATCTTTGCCAGTTACTTAAAGTATTTCTAACAGAAATTCTCTGACTTCTGCATTTTCTTCCAAATCCCCTGACTTTTCCCTGACCAACGAAATTCTCTGAATTTTCCCTGATTTCCAGGTTTTCCCTGACTTTTGGCCATCCTTATTTATATCTGATTACAAAATTAATTAGAAAACGTTTGAATACTCTCTGTAAATATGATTTAAAAAAATAATTTTTGACTTTCAGGAGGCACCTTTGGAATGGAGTTGCTGGTGCCAACAGTTTCGGATATCATTTTTAAATATACCTGGCCAATTTCTCGTTATAAGAAAACAATAGCTAAAAGTAGTTATATTGATAGTCAGCCTTTTCATATCAACGTAAATGGAATTCACAGTACCTGGACTCTTTCGATTCGATTTTGGAAGGGACCTGAAGGTATTATTTTAATTAATTTATCATCACTTTCCTCATCAGTTAATAACTACACTGGAACCTGGATTTCCGTAAACTGGATTTGTGCGTACCTAGAACTGATGACCACCGCAGTTTCGTGATGAGAGGAGCGGGGCTGAAAGAACGGATGTGCTCAGTCAGGCGTGACAGACAGCTCGAGGACCGCACTCTCAGCGCGTTAGTTGCATCAGGTTGCGTCATGCTTCCAAATCCAACATAAATGATTCATGCGGCCTTGCCTGTTTTCGTTCCGAGTCTCTGGAATCATGTCTAAGGCCTCGGCGAGCCACGCCCGAAACCGTGTACAAATCCAGGTTCCAGTGTATTTGATAATTGTTACAAGTAACAAATTTTAAGAAATTCTCTGCTTACAGGAAAAAGAATAACCAATCCAGTAGTTTTATGCCTAAATATGGTAAAATGCTCAGTAGAAGAAACAGAACAAGCAAAAATCAGGTTTCAATTTGCCGTTTTCAATGCGGACGTAAATCACTGGGAATACTGCCATGTTAGTAGAACGATATTAGAATTAAAATCGACATCAGACATAATATCTCTCGGATATCGAGACTTGTCAATAGTCGACAGGCATTTGAAGAAAAATGGCGAACTCGTGGTGATGGTGAAAATACAAATAATCCAATGCGAAAGCGAAAAGCATTCTCTGGCACAGGTAAGTTTCGACAAGTGATGGTCAATTTTCGTCTTTAAACAGGGTGTCTACTCAAATCCTGGAAAAAAATTCCCTGAGAATTTCAGGTTTTTTCCAGATATCTCAAGTTTTTTTAAAGGTATCATTTTTCATAGTACGGAGCCATTCAAATATTTCGCATTTTTTTAAACAATCGACTCGAAATATGTGTACAGTTTCGCGAGATTATAATGAAAAAAAATTTTTCCCAGTTTCGAGGGATTCAATTAATATGTTTAATTTAGAAACCTTTGAAAAAATATATTACAAGATATTCTTGAATATATTAGCACCATCGATTAATTAAATAATTAAATAATACTAAAAACATAATTAATAATTTTTTGAATTTGTTTCTGAAGTCCATGAATTTGAATAATAATTCAAACAAATTTTTATTTACCTTCTTATACTTAAAATTCAGTGAATACTTAGGTCAAATTAATGTGGGTAGTATATTAAATTCAATGTAAACTACTTCAAATTCATAAATTTTCAAGTAAAAATATTTCATTTTCAACAAGACAGAAGAATTTTTAACCAAATAGTTGAACTTATAACCAAAAATCTTAATTTTCTTCCAAAAAAGACGATTTTTAAGCAAAATACATCAATTCTCAAACAAATAGTTAAATTTTGAACAAAAAAAGATCAATTTTCAACAAAAAATGGAAAAGTTAAATTTTCAGTTAAAAAAATTAATTTTACACAAAAAAAGTAAAAAAATGTTGAACTAAAGTATTGAATTTTAAACTAAAATGATGAATCTACAACTGGAATACTTGAATTTTCAATCAAAAAGATGAAGTTTTAAACAAGAAGATTAATTTTCTACCAAAAAAGACGATTTTTTAACATTATACATGAATTGTCAACCAACTAGTTGAATTTTCAACTAAAAAAGACAAATTTTCTACCAAATAGTTGAATTTTTAACTAAAAGAGATCAATTTTCAACTAAAAACAGAATAGATAAATTTTCATTTAAAAAAATTGAATTTTCAACAAAAAAATTTCAACTGGAATAGATGAATTTTAAACCAAAAAGATGGATTTTTAACAAAAGAGTTTAACTCTCAACCAAGTAGTTTTGTTTTCAACCAAAAAGATGAATTTTCCACTAAAATTATGAATACATATTTAAGTAGAATACTTGAATTTTGAACCAAAAAGTTGAATTGTCAACTAAGAAGGACAAATTTTCAATCAAATAGTTGAATTTTCAACTAAAAAAGATCAATTTTAAATCAAAAATTGAATAGTTCAATTTTCAGTTAAAAAATTGATGTTCAACCAAAGAGCGGAATTTTCGACTAAAATTACGAATCTTCAACTGGAATAGTTGAATTTAAAAAAAAATTAATTTTCAACTAAAATGATGACTTTTCAACTGGAATAGTTGAATTTTCAACGAAAAGGATGAATTTTCAACCATAAATATTAATTTCCATAAAAAAGACCAAGTTTCAACAAAATACATGAATTTTCACGTAAAAATGATAAATTGTCAACCAAAAATTGAATTGTTAAATTTTCAGTTAAAAAACTGATGTTTAACCAGAGATGAATTTTCAACTAAAATTATGAATCTTCAACTGGAATAGTTGAATTTTAAACAAAAAAGCTGAATTTTTAACAAAAGAGTTTAACTTTTAACCAAGCAGTTTTATTTTCAACCAAAAACATTAATTTAAAAAAAAATTAATTTTGTACCAAAAAAAATAATTTTTCAACAATATTTATAGATTTTCAATCAATTTTAACCAAAGATTGAATAGTTAAATTTTCAGTTAAAAAAAATTAACTTTCAACCAAACTGATGAATTTTCAACTGAAATAGTTGAATTTTAAACAAAAAAGATGAATTTTCAACCAAAATGATGAATCTTTAACTGGAATAGTTGAATTTTCAAGCTAAAAGATGAATTTTCAACGAAGAAGATTAATTACTACCAAAAAAGATCATTTTTAAACTAAAAATTATCAATTGTCAACCAAAAATTGAATAGTTAAATTTTCAGTTAAACAAAATTAATTTTCAACAAAACTGATGAATTATCCATTGGAATAGTTGAATTTCAAACCAAAATGATGAATTTTCAACAAAAACATTAATTTTCAACTAAGAAGATTAATTTCTACATAAAGATAATTTTTCAACGAAAAATTGTATAGTTAAATTTTTAGTTTAAAGAATTAATGTTCAACCAAAGAGATGAATTTTTAAATAAAAAGATGGAATATTAAACTCGAATAGTTACATTTTCAGTTTTAAAAAAATTTCAACAAAATATTTAAAGTTTCAACCAAGTAATTAAATTTGCATTCCAAAAGAGATGAATTTTGAACGAAAAATGTAGTAGTTGATATTTCAACTAAAAAATATTTTAATTTTTTAATCAAAGACAGTTAAATTCAATAAAAAGAGGACGAAAGAGAAAAAAGTGCAAACTGTTGAATTTTCAACATGAATTTTGCAGCAGACATTTTAATTTTCAAATAAAAAAGATCAATTTTCAAAGATTAATACTTTCTCAATCATAAATGATGAAAATGTAAAAATAGAATACTTAAAATTTCAGTTAAAAACATTAAATTTAAACCAACAAAATAGTTAAATACAGTAATAGAAAGCTGCTTTTACAAATAAAGAGTCATTGTAATTCAATTTTATATTGCAATTAAAAAAAAAATTAAGCACGTTTTCGAAAAAATTCGCTGACTTAAAAAAAAAATTCCCTGACATTTCCAGGTTTTCCAGGTAGGGCAGATACCTGTTAAACTTACAGGCCTCGGACTCATTTGAGAAATTCAAAATAGTCTCCACAGTAGCATAAATTTAGGAAAATAGAAGCAAAATAGTGTCACATAATTTTTAAATATTAAATCAAAGGGTCCTATGCGTCATGTTTTTATTAAATATTATTTAGCAACATTCCTTAATTCTGAAAATAACTAATTAAAAATAATTGTACGTATTTCTAAATAAAATAATTTCCATAAAAACGTGACGAATAGAATGTTAAGGAAACTTTCAGCTTTTGTAGCTTTTGTACATTAAGATTGAAAAACGGAAGCAAATAACTATATTTAAATAAACAATTGTGACCTCAAATATTTTTTTTATTATTTAAGCTTGGGTTTCTCTTCTAAAATTTGTTGCAATAATTAATGGGCTTTTTTGTCAATTTTATATATCAAGTTAAAGATTAAGTAATTTTCAACTTGACTTACACACGTAAAACATCCTTGCGAATCGCGAAAATCTGTTGAGATCTTTGAAAAATTCCTGGAAATGTCTACAATCTTTTTAAGTCCCTTGAAATTTCTGAAATTCCTGAAATCCGTAGAATTCCTTAGAAATCCCTAGAAGTCCCTTGAAATTTCATTTCATTTATTCCCAAAATTTATCTCGAAATCCGTTAGAATCCCTTAAAATCTTTAAATGCCATTATGATATCCTGGATAAGTTTTTAAAATCCTTTGAAGTTTTCTGAAATCCCACGAAATTCTTTAAAAACCTTAAGAATGTTGAAATCTCGATAAAATCTCTTGAAATTTTTGTTAAAATCCTTTGAAATCTCTTGAAATTGATATAATCCCTTAAATCTGGTGAAATGCTTAGTAATCCCACAAAAATCGAGTAAAATTCCGGTAAACATCTTGAAATCTGTAATATCTTTCAAAATTCCTTAAAAAATGATGAAATCTGTGTAATCATCAAAAACCCATAAAATCTGACAAAGCTAATTGAAATCCGTTGAAATTTATTAAAAAACCCTTGAATTCTGTTGAAATCCTCTGAAATCGCTTGTATCTATAGATATTCTTTAAATACTGTAAAAAATCCTAGAAATCTTACGAAATCATTTGAAATTTCTTTAAAAATTTGTAATCTCTTGATATTTTCTATAATCCTAGGCAATTTTTTTGAAATCTCATGAAAGTCTTTGAAATATTTTAAAATACACTATATTCTTTAAAAAATTTTATATTTCCATAAATCTTGTGAAATCCCTTATAACATCTTAGAATCTATAATGCCTTTTAAAATTCCTTCAAAAATGTTTGAATCTTTAAAATCCCCTAAGACCACATAAAATTCCATGAAATATGTAGAAATTCCTAGAAGTGCATTAAAATTTCATTCCATTTCATTTACACCCTTCTCTATAAATCCATTAAAATTTCTCAAAATCCCTAAAATGCTCTAAAAATGTTTAAATCCTTTGAAATCCATTGAAATTTTGTAAATCTTTAAAGTCCTTGGAGATTCTATAAAATCGCGCAGAATTTTGAAATTCAAACGTATTTTAATACATAAATCCTTTTAAGTTGAACTACTGTTCAGTTTTAAAAATCATTAATTATTTAAGTCTTCAAAACTGAATTTATAATTTTTTAAACTGACAATGTACACCTTAATATATAAAAAAATATTAATGTAAAAGTTTTTAGAATTACGCACGGTAAACTGTATGATTTGATAATTGAAAAAGTTAAAAATTGAACTTAGCATTTAAAAACTTATTTTAAACGGCATTATATCATGTGATATATTTCAAGTGCTTGGATAGAATTTTCTTTTAAAAATTTGTAAAACCCGTCAAAAAATAAATTCACTGTCATTTCTTGGTTTTCCGGTCCAGCGACCTCCCTGAAAAAATTTTTAAGGGCGAAGTGAAAAAATAGTTGCATTCAGAAGCAATTTGACAAAATAGTAGCGTTAGGACCATTTTTGTTTAAATAGTAACAAAAAGTGAGTCTGAGGCCTGTACTTAATTTAAAGAAACTAATTAAATAATTTTTCTTAGGATATGGCAAGACTGTTGAAGCACACACGAGCTGCGGATACAAAATTGACATGTGGGGGTACAAATAATACAGAAATTCCAGTCCACAGCAGCATCATCACAGCTCGTAGTTCAGTTTTAGCAAATATGATCTCGCCTTTGGTGGAGCAGGATTCGGAAACGGAATCAGGCTCAAAGACGAGGGAAAATAGTGAGACTGAATCTCAAAAGAAGCATCTAGGAGAGCAACAAAATGGAAATTTGGACGTATGTGTCCACGCTGTAGAAGAAAATCAGAGTGTTTCTAACGAACCGTAGAACAGAGGAAGCATGTGCTTACTCGAAACTAAACATTCCATTAAACAATATAATTATGCTCAGGGCTGCCACAGACTAATCTACTTCTAATCTACTTGACAAAAGTGGAAAAAGTGACTAATTTACGCTAAAAAGTTATTAAAAGTGACTAAGTTTGAACACAAAAAGTGACTAATATTCACACAAAAAGAGGTCTGCAATGTCAATAGAAACAGTTATCTACTAAAAAATGATGTTCCATTATAAATTTAATTTACCGGCTTGCATTTACAAGATTACATGAAATTCCATTGCTGAATTCGAGGGTGAAAACCCAAGTCAAAAGTGCTAGAATAAATTTTAAAAGTAATGCTTAGAAACAATTGTAATTCATTTGATTATAAACTAAATTCTTTATAATAGGAACTAGAAAACCTGATAATTATAAATTAATTAAAATTGTGGTATTGCAAGCTTCACAGCCTATAATGCTCTTAAAAAAAGGTAAATAGGGTGATTTTTCACGAAAATGGGGGAATAAATTCTTTAAAATAAAATTAATGTAGGTACCATATTGAGTTCAATATTAAACGCATTAAATTGCATTTATTTTAAATCGCATTAAACGCATAAACTTTTCAAGTAAAAATATTGCAATATCAACAAAATAGATGAATTTTTAACTAAAAAGATGAATTTTCAACCGAAAAAATTAATTTTCTACTAAAAAACACGACTTTTCGACAAAATACATGAATTCTCAACAAAATAGTTGAATTTTCTAGTAAAAAAAGATAAATGTTCAACAAAAAAATGGAATAGTTCAATTTTCATTTAAAACCAAAATAGTTAATAGTTAACTAAAATATTTAATTTTTCAAGTAATAGAATGAATTTTTAACTAGAACGATGAATATTTTATCAAAAACTTCAACTTTTAACCAAGTAGTTGAATTTTCAACCAAAAAATATGAATATTCAACGAACTAGTTCAATCAACCAAAACAGATTATTAATTTTCAACCAAACAGTTGCATTTTTAACCAAAATGGATGGAAGTTCTACCAAAAGAAATTAATTTTCAATAAAATACATGAATTTTCAACCAAACAGTTAAATTTGCAACCGAAAACATTAATTTCCAACCACGTAAATTAATTTCCTACAAAAAAAAAAGAATTTTCAACAAAATAGTTAAATTTTCAAACAGTGAAATGAATTTTCAACTAAAATGATGAATTATTGATCCAAAAATTAGTTTTTAACAAAGTAGTTCAATTTTCAACCAAAAAAGACGAATATTCAACCAAGTAGTTCAATCCTCAACCAAAACAGATTATAAATTTTCAGCCGAACAGTTGCATTTTAACCAAAATAGATGGAATTTCTACCAAAAGAGATGAAATTTCAATAAAATAGATTAATTTTTAAGCAAATAGTTAAATTTGCAAACAAGAACATTAATTTTCTACCAACAAAAAAAAAAAGAATTTTCAACAAAATACATGGATTTTCAACCAAATAGTTGAAGTTTCTACTAAAAAAGACGACATTTTTACCCTAAAAGAAAGTAATTTTCGACAAAAAACTTAATTTTTGACAAATAAAGTAAAATTTTCCACTTATGAATTAAATTTTCATCAAAAAAATATTAATTTTCTACCCAAAGATATAAATTTTCATCAAAAGAGTTGAGTTTTGTAAGCTAAAAAGTCAAATGTTTTCGAAAACATTTGATTTTTAATTCCGTAAAGATGAATTTTCAACAAAAAAGGTAATTTTCAACCAAATAGTTGCATTTTCAACCAAAGAAGATGAATTTTCTACTAAAAAATATAAATTTTTAATCAAAGATGGAATAGTTAAATTTTCTGTTGAAAAAAAAAAATTAATTTTAAACCAAAAAGCTGAATTTCCAACAAAAATAATGAATGTTCGACCAAAAAATTCATTTCTAACCAAATGGTTGAATCCTCAACTAAAACTGTTTATTAATTTTTAACAAAAAAGGTGCATTTTTAACCAAAAAAGATAAAAATTTTACCATAAAAGACATGAATTTTCGACAAAAAAGTTAATTTTCGACAAATAAAGTAAAATTTTCCACTTATGATTTAAATTTCCAACCAAAAAAGATTAATTTTCTACCCAAAGATATAAATTTTCATCAAAAGAGTTGAGTTTTGTAAGCTAAAAAGTCGAATGTTTTCGAAAACATATATCGAAAAGATGAATTTTCAACAAAAAAGGTAATTTGCAATCAAATAGTTGCATTTTCAACCAAACAAGATGAATTTTCTACTAAAAAATATAACTGTTTAATCAAAGATGGAGTAGTTGAATTTTTGGTTAAAAAAAAAAAATAATTTTCAACCAAAAAGCTGAATTTCCAACTAAAATAATTCATCTTCATCCAAAAAATTCATTTTTAACAAAATGGTTAAATCCTCAACCAAAACAGATGAATTTTTTCCAGAAAAGGAATTTATTTTCCAACAAAAAAGTTCATTTTCGACCAATAAAGTGAAATTTTTTACTAAAGAGTTGAATTTTCAACCAAAAAAAATTAATTTTTTACCAAAAGTGATAAATTTTCATCAACAGAGTTAAGTTTTGTAAGCTCAAAAGTTGAATGTTTTCGTAAACATTTGACTTTTAATCATGAAAGTATGAATTTTCAACAAAAAAGGTAATTTTTAATCAAATAGTTGCATTTTCAACCAAAAAAAGACACATTTTCTACAAAAGAGATGAATTTTTAACAAAAAAATATAAATTTTCTATCCAAAAAGACGAATGTTCAACAAAACAGTTGAATTTTTTTACCAAAAAATATGAATTTTTAACAAAATAGTTGAATTTTCAGTAAAATAATAAAAAAAATTTACCAAATAATTAAATTTGTAAGTAAAAAAGATTAATTCTGAAACAAAAAGATGATAGTGACTTTTCAAACAAAGAAAATTAACTTTCAACCAAAAATAGTTGGATTTTCTTATTGGGTTCTGTTAATTCAGTTCGCATTTAAGCAAAAAAACAAGGGAAGGGGGGAAGTTTCTTGAAAATAGGGGTAACAAATTCTTTAAAAAAGGGGAAACTAGGGGATTTATTTTTTTTTAGATAAAATCTATGATAAGATGGATTAAAGTGACTAAAAGTGGCATTTTCCTTTAAAAAAGTGACTAAATGACTTAAAAAAGTGACTAAAAGTTGACTTAAGTGACTGTGTGGCAGCCCTGATTGTGCTTGAAAGAAAGAGTGTGCATTTGTTTTGTAATTAACGATAAAATGTTTCTTCCACTAACTATTAATGGCATTTTAATATTTCAGATGACCATATTGTTGTATATCCTTTTCCTTTTCTCTTGTGATTATCTTGTTTGTTGCCATTATTTTAGTGCGTTTACTCATTTAATCTCGTTCTGAGAAAATTAAGAGCAGAAATTATACTGCTATCAAATTCTGATATTCGTAGATAAATGCTTTTGCACGCGATTGCTAGAAAACATTGCAGGCCACTGTTTCTTTCCACTTGCTTAATAACGCTTCCAGGTTAGTACGAAACTAAATTTTCGATTTGCTAAAAACAACCCATAGCTTTATAAAATGATAAAAATGATATTTATTTTTTTAATCTAGGCGCACCTGAAATTCAAACTCGAGTTGCCAGACCTATCGAAAGAAGTCACAGATGAACTTCTCCGGTATATTTATAGCGACCATGTTGATAATCTGGACACCCTGGCTCCACAATTATTATTTCTGGCAAGGCGTTTTCATTTACAAGGTATTACAACCAATCAATTAAAAACTATAAACTACGTTACCAATTTTAGGCATATTTTGACCCCCCCCCCCCCCTTGTGAAGTAACGTAACCCAAATTTATATTAAAAAAGAGGAAATAGGGTGATTTTTCACGAAAATATGAAACACTTAAAATTCCTAAGATTTCAAGTCGAAATATATTGAATTTTCAACGAAATAGTGGAATTTTCAACCAAAAAAGCTTTTCTACCAAAACAGACGACCGTTCATCCTAAAAAGACATATTTTCAACAGCAAATTCAATTTTACATCAACCAGTTGCATTAAAAACCAAATAGTTAAACTTTCAAGCAAAAAAAAAAAGAATTTTCAACGAAATAGTTGAATTTTTAACGAAATGTGTTAATGATCAAACCAATAAGATGAATTTTTTCGGAGATAGTTGAAATTGCAACATAAAAGTTTATTTTGAACCAAGAAAGATGACTTTTCTACCATAAGAGATGAATTTCCAATCCAGAAGGACAATTTTTAACAAAAGAGTTACATTTTCGACCACAAAAGATAACTTTATCAAAACAGTTAAATTTTCAACCTACAAAGACGCATTTCCACCAAATGATCGAATTTTCAAACAAAAAAGATTAAAATTCAACTAAAAACAATTGAATTTTCAAGCCAGAAAGACAAATTTTTTAGAAGAAACCATGAAAGATGAATTTTAAACCAAATGTTTGAATTTTTAACTAAAAAAGATAATTTTGTAACCAAAAATCGAATCGTCAAATTTTCAGTTTAAAGAATTAAATTTAAAAAGAAAGGAATTTTCAGACAGTAGAATTCAACAACAAAAAAACGAATTTTTAGCCCAATACTTCAATTCTCAAACAAAAAACTTATCAAGAATAAATTTCGACCCAGAAATGGAATAGTTAAATTTTCGGATAAAAAAAATTCATTTTTAACCACAAAAAAACATCAATTTTCAACAAAATTGTTTAAATTTTGAAACCGAAAAGACGAATTATCTACAAAACAGTGGAATTTTCAACCATAAAATATGATTTTTGAACAAAAAAGTTAATTTTATTCCAGATAGTTCAATTTTCATCAAAATAGTTTAATTTTTAAACAAATAGTTGAATTTTCTACCAAACTGTTGAATTATCAAGCCAAAAAGACGAATTTTCTACAAAAAATTCAATTGTCAATCTGAAAATATGAATTTTCAACTAAATAATTGAATCCTCAACCAAAACAGATTAACTTGACGATCAAACAGTTGAATTTTTAACCAAAAAAGATTAATTTTCCACTAACAAGGTTAATTTTCTAGCAAAAAAGATGAATTTTGAACAAAATACACGAATTTTCAGCCGAATAGTGGAATTTAAATATCAATTTTGAACAAAAATGAAATAGTTAGATTTTCAGTTTAAAAATTTTATTTTCAACAACAAAAAAAACGAATTTTCAACAAAATAGTTAAACTTTCAACCAAGAAGATTAATTTTCTAAAAATGGAATAGTTCAATTTTCAAAAAAAGAAATACATCTTCAACTATGAAAATGAAATATTAACAAACTAGTCCACCTTTCAACAAAAATACATGAATTTTCAACTAAAAATGATAAATTGTCAACCGAAAATTGAATAGTTGAATTTTCAATTAAAAAATTGATGTCCAACCAAAGAGATGAATTTTCGACTAAAATTCTGAATCTTCAACTTAAATAGTTGAATTTTAAACCAAAAAGATGAATTTTGAACTAAAAAATTATGAATCTTCAACCAAAAAAATTAATTTATAACAAAGTAGTTTAACTTTTAAGCAAATCCACCAAAAGACAAATTTTCAACAAAATATATATCAATTTTCAACAAAATTGTTGAATTTTGAAGTCTAACAGACGATATATCTACAAAACCGTTGAATTTTCAACCATAAAATATGACTTTTTAACAAAAAAGTTAATTTTATACCAAATAGTTCAATTTTCATCAAAATAGTTTAATTTTAATCAAAGCATTTGAATTTTCTACCAAATAGTTGAATTTTCAACCAAAAAAATGAATTTTCAAACAAATAATTAAATTTTCCACTAAATTGTTAAATTATCAAGCCAACGAGACGAATTTTCTACATAACAGTTCAATTTTTAACCCGAAAATATAAATTTTCAACTAAATAATTGAATCCTCAACCAAAACAGATTAAGTTTTTCAACCAAACAGTTGCATTTTTAATAAAAAAAAGGATGAATTTTCCACCAAGAAAATTAATTTTCTACCTAAAAAGACAACTTTTTAACAAAATACATGAATTTTTAGTAAAATTGTTCAATTTTCAACTAGAAAAGATCAATTTTTAATTGAAAATATCATAAGGATTATTATTTATTATTATTATTTAAGGGGATTTGGTTGGTTGCCTTCTCATTTTTCTTTCCTCTTTTTTATTTTTGTGCAAAGAAACAAATTTTTTGTTTTTAGGAATTACAATAGGAGCATTTTGTGGTGTTTGTCCAAATTTGATCGTTGAATTCTTGTTTTATTTTCAGGAATTCTATACATTAACTTGATTATTGGACGTTAAATGGGATTTTGAATTTGATTTTAATCTAATTTAAAATTCTTAAATTTGAAAATATCATGTTCGAACCAAAAATCAATTTTGAAATGAAAAACTTTTCAGTTAAAAAAAGTTATTCTCTACAAAAAAAAACAACGAATTTTCAACAAAATAGTTAACTTTATAACCAAAAATATCAATTTTCAACCAAAATGATTAATCTCCAATAAAAAAAATGAATTTTCAACAAAAGAGTTAAACATTCAACCCAAAGGATGATGTTTTAACCAAGTAGAGTAATTTTCTAAAAATAGAATAGTTAAATTTTCAACTAAAGAAAATTATTCTTCAACGAAAAAAATGAATTTTCAACAAAGTAGTTTAACTTTCAACCAAGTAGTTGCATTTTTGACGAAAAAAGATTACTTTTTCAACAAAATAATTCAATTTTCAATCAAATAGTAAAACTTTTAGTTAAACGAAATTAATTCCAAACGAAAAATATAATAGTAGACTTTTCAACCAAAAATAGTCGGATTTTCTTATTGGTTTCTATTAATTCAGTTTGCATGTAAGTGAAAAAACGAGAAAAATGGAAAGTTTTTTGAAAATAGGGGCAAAAGAAGAATTTTTGAAAAAATGGGAGAAAAAAGGAATAACGGAGAGTCTGAAATACGAAGGTGCTTTTCAAACTTATCAAGTTATCATTGAACTGTATCGATATAGGGCGATTTTTGGTAAAAATCGCAAACTTTGTTCAAATTTACCATCAGAAAACGTACTAAACGTTATCTAAATTCCGAACGTTATTTCCACTGATCCCCCCCCCCCCCCTCAGAAATTGGTAACGTAGTTTATGGCTGGC
The DNA here is from genome assembly GCA_932195095.1 of Andricus curvator. NCBI lineage: Eukaryota > Metazoa > Arthropoda > Insecta > Hymenoptera > Cynipidae > Andricus > Andricus curvator. Next base: position 277,757 of record CAKNYM010051510.1, read on the forward strand.
CCCTTACAGCTAATAATCCAAATATAAATTTCTTTTATTGAAAAGGACTGAAAGAGCTTTGCGAAAGAAACCTGATTGAAACGATAACACCAGAAAACGTCGCGACTCGACTTTTGTTATCAGATGATTTTGGTTGTGATGCTTTGAAGAGGGCAGGTTTGGCATACTGTGAAGAGAATGCAATGAGTATAACGAAAAATGTAGCCTGGAAGATGATGGAACAAGTTAATCCTGAACTTTTTCTCGAAGTCTGTGAAGCTGGAATGGGAGGCTCGCTTTCTAGCAACATGGACGATAGCGAATTAAGCAACTGAACAATTCAATAAATACTGAAATATTGAAATTTTATGTGAGAGAATGTGTAAATGAAGTCTCTATGAGGTTATTTGAAAGTATGTGAACCTGTTTGCGAAAAAAACGGAATAAAAATACCCTTCTTTGAACCAAATTATTAAATTAAAAGAACCTGTGAATCCAACCGATCCTATCAACAAAAAAATGATGTTACCAAATATTTCGAAAATATTTTTCAGTTTGTTCCTTTGAATTTCCTCGAATTTCGTCAATCACAACTTCCAAATGAGGAATTTTAATTCTAAAAAGGTATTTCTAAAAGAAAACATTATAACTGTAAATTATTATTTAATAATAAAGGCAACAATTATATTTTTAAACTTTTTGATCACATGTTTGGGAAATGACAAAAGGATTCTATTCATAAACCCTTGACTATATTAAATGAGGCTATATGTATTTATCTATGTATTAATAAAGATTACGAATTTTCTACACCTTCAATTTAGTTTTATTTAAAAAAATTAAATTTAAGTTTTAAAGCTTTTCTAGAATTTTGAAAAAATAATTTAAAGAGAATATTTTTAAAAATCTCAAAAGATTTCAGAAGATATCTAAAAATCTCGAAAAAAAATCTGGAAGATTTTAAGGAAAATTGGGAAAGGTTTCAAAGGTAATACAAATTTTTCTTAAGATTCCTGGTAACATTAAAAATAATTTTTTTTTTTAATTAATTTTAGGAAAATAATTTTTAAAAAGCTTTAAACATTTCAAAATATTTTTAAAATTGTGAAAAAAGAATCTGGAAGATTTTAAGGCTATTTTTTCAATTTTGAAAAATGTTTCAAAATTTAAGGAATGATTTGAGTCAGTTTCAAAGATGTTTAGAAATTTTATAAGTTATTTAGAAATTTAGAAGTTATTTTGAACACATTAAAAATATTTAAAAGCTGAAAGATTTCAGAAAATGTATAAAGTAAATTCAAATTTCTTCTATACTTCTGCAAGTCCTAAATATCCTTTAAACTAACTCGAATTTTTTCCAAAATTTGGTAAAATCCTGTAAAATAAAAAAACTGTCTTAAAAATTTTCTAGATACTTTTTTGACAAATCTGAAATTTTCAAAAATAGTTAGGAAAATATATTTGAATAAATTTAAAAACAAAATTGTTTAAAATAGTTATTCGAGATTTGTATCTTATTGAAATTTTTTCCCCTCAAAAATTATAATTTGGTTGAAATTTGTATTTGTGGTTTGAAAATTCATCTTTTTGGTTGATGATTTATCGTTCTAGTTCAAACTTCATCTCTTTGGTTGAAAACGTAACTATTCTGTTGAAAATTAATCTTTTTTAACAGAAAATTGATATTTCTGGTTGAAAATTAATCTTTTTGGTTAAAAATTCGTATTTTTTGATTACTTTAACTGTTTTTAATTTAAAATAAAAATATATTTCTATTGTATTATCAACTATTACATTATTCTTTGAAAATTTATCATATCTGGTTAAAAATTCAACTACTTGGTTGTAAGTTGTAAGTTGAACTTAAAAATTCCTTTTTTCGGTTAAAGATACATCATTTTATATGAAAATTCATCTCTTTCGTAGAAAACGTAACTATTTTATTGAAAATGTTTCTTTTATGGTTAAAAATTTAACTGTTTATTTGAAAATTAATCTGTTTTTGCCGAGGATTCAACTATTTAGTTGAAAATTCATATTTTTTTAATGAATTTAACTGTTTTTAATTTGAAATTAAAACATTTTTTAATTGAAATATCAACTATAACATTTTTTATTTGAGAATTCATCACGTTTGGTGGAAAATTCAACTACTTGGTTGTAAAGTTGAACTCCTTTGTTTGAAATTCCTTTTTTTTTGGCAGAATATTCATCTTCTCGGTTGAAAATTCATCTTTTTGGTTGTAAATTAATCTGTCTTTGATGAGGATTCAACTATTTTGTTGAATATTCGTTTTTGGGATGCATTTTTTAATTTGAAATTAAAATGTTTTTTAATTGAAATATCAACTATAACATTTTTCGTTGAGAATTCATCGTATTTGGTTGACAATGCAACTATGGTTAAAAGTTAAACTCCTTTGTCAGAAATTTCCTTCTTTTTGGTTAAAGATTCCTAATTTTAGTTGAAAATTCATCTCCTTGGTTGAAAATGTAACTATTTTGTTGGAAATTCAACTTTTTTTGGTAGACAATTAATCTTTTTGCTTAAAAATTCATCTACTTGGTAAAAAATTAAACTACTGTGTTAAAAATTCATTTTTTAGTCGAAAAATCAACATTTCAGTTGAAAATTCATCTCTTTGGTTGTCAATGCAATGCTTTTGTTGGAAATTTGCATTTTTTGATAGAAAATTCATCTATTTGGCTAAAAATTCAGCTACTTGGTTACAAATTGAACTACGTTGTTCAAAATTCACTTTTTTGCTTAAAGATTCATCTTTTTATATGAAAATTCATCTCTTTCGTTAAAAATGTAACTATTTTGTTGGAAATTCGCGTTTTTTAGTAGAAAGTCCACCTATCTGGTTGAAAATGTAAATACTTGGTTAAAAGTTGAACTTCTTTGTTAAAAATAAATTTTTTTGTTGAAGATTCATAATTTTAGTAGAAAAATAATCTTCCTGGTAGAAAATTCATTCAGCTTTGAGATTGAAAATTCCACTTTTTGTTCAAAACGATTTTTCTTGACGAAAATTCATATTTTCGAATTCAAAAATTAAACTGTTTAGTAGAAAATTCATCTCTCTTGGAAAACATTTAATCTTTACTGGTTTACAATGCAACTAGTTAAAAAGGAATCTTTTTTGTTGAAGGATTCAATTATTTTGTTGAATATTTGTCTTTTTTGGTTGAAATATCAACTATGTATTATATTTTCCGTTAAGAATTAATTATTTTTGGTTAAAAATTCAACTACTTGGTTCTTATAGAACTTTTTTTGTTGAAATGTTGATTTGATATTTCGGAAATCTTCCAAAATCTTCTTGAATTTTCTCAAGAAATCTCAATAAATAAAAAAATCCAAAAATTTACGGCGCGCGTGAGTTTTGATGCTCGTTTTATAAAAAAAAACAATGTTATAAATAAAGGTACGCATTTTGTATATCACCGCTTAGTGAAATTTCTAGTTTCCAAATAAAACAACAAATTACTCACCGAGGTTTGACGTTCGCCAAGGAACATTCGATGGCTTGGAGCCTGAGGCTGAGAAAATCAGTCCGAAGTTCGAGGATGTCTTGTTGACGAACTTTCTCGCGATCTCCGAAATCGACAAAGAAAACTTCATATAGGCCGTTTTCTGGTCCTGAAATTACTTCAGATCGGTACCATCGTTCGTCGAAACTGAATTTAGCCGCCACAATCTGCCCGTTTGTTATCTAATAAAAAGAGATTAAATGAAATCAAAATTAAAATATAACAGTGTCTACTCAAATCCTGGGAAAAAATCCCTGACAATTCAAGGTTTTTGCCAAGTATCTCAAGATATTTCCAGGTATAATTTTTTAATAGTACGGAGCCATTCAATTATTATGCTTTTTTAAAAACAATCGACTCGGAATATGTATACAAATTCGCGAGTTTACTATAATGTTTTTTTTTTCCAGTTCTTGTAAATATTTAAACGTTTCAAGATAGTACTATTCATACGTAAATTAAATAACTGTTTTTTTTTTTATTTGTGAAAGTAACTTTATTAAACAATAAATGAATTTTTTAACCAAACAGTTGAATTTTCAACCATAAAGATGAATTTTCTACCAAAACACAAATGTTCAATAAAATACATGAATTTTCAAACCAAATAGTTGAACTTTCAACTAAAAAATATCAATTTTGAATCAAATAGTTGAATTGTTGACTAAAAAAGATAAATTTTTAACCAAAAATGGAAAAGTTAAATTTTCAGTTAAAAAAATTAATTTTCAACGACAGAGGTGAATTTTGAACTAATTTGATGGTATATTTAACAAAATTAAGTAAATTTTCAGTTGGAAAAAAAATTAAATTTCAACCACGAAATTTAATTTTCTACCAAAAAAGACGAATTTGGAACAAAATACATGAATTTTCATCCAGATAGTTGTATTTTCAAATTAAAAAAATCAATTTTCAAACAAATAATTGACTTTTCATCTAAAAAAAGATCAATTTTCAACCAAACATGGAATAGTTAAATTTTCAGAAAAAATATTAATTTTATTGCAAAAAAAAGCAACTAATTTTCAACAAAATAGTTCAGTTTTCCAACAAAATGATAAATTTTTATTCAACATTATAAATATTCTACTGGAATAGTTGAATTTTAAACCGAAAAGAAGAATTTAAGTGAATTTTAGTTTAAAAAATTAATTTTCAACGAAGAAAATTAATTTTCTACCAAAAAAAACGAATTTTCATCCAAATAGTTTAATTTTCATATAAAAAAGGCAAATTTTTAAACAAAAATGGAAGTTAAATTTTCAGTTAAAAAATTTATTTTCAACGAAAGAGGTGAATTTTTAACTAATGTGATGGAATATTCAACAAAATTAAGTAAATTTTCAGTTGAAAAGAAATTAAATTTCAACCAAGAAGTTTAATTTTCTATCCAAAAAGACGAATTTGGAACAAAATACATGAATCTTCTTCCAAAAAGTTTAATTTTCAAAATTAAAAAATCAATTTTCAACCAAAAATGGAATAGTTAAATTTTCAGTAAAAAATATTAATTTTAATGCAAATAAGCAACTAATTTTCAACAAAATAGTTAAGTTTTCCAACAAAATGATAGATTTCTATTTAACATTATAAATATTCTACTGGAATAGTTGAATTTTAAACCAAAAAGAAGAATTTAAGTAAATTTTTAGTTTAAAAAATTAATTTTCAACGAAGAAGATTAATTTTCTACCAAAAAAGACGAATTTTCAAACAAATAGTTTAATTTTCATCTAAAAAAGGCAAATTTGTAACCAAAAATGGAATAGTTACATTTTCAGTTAAAAAATTAATTTTAAACGAAGGAGGTGAATTTTTAACTAATGTGGTGGAATATTCAACAAAATTAAGTAAATTTTCAGGTGAAGAAAAATTAAATTTCAAGTAAGAAGTTTAATTTTCTATCAAAAAAGACCAATTTGGAATGAAATACATGAATTTTCATCCAGACAGTTGAATTTTCAAATTTAAAAAATCAATTTTCAATCAAATATTTGAATTTTCATATAAAAAAAAGATCAATTTTCAACAAAAAATGGAATAGTTAAATTTTCAGTAAAAAATATTAATTTTAATGCAAAAAAAATAAATAATTTTCAACAAAATAGTTAAGTTTTCCAACAAAATGATAAATTTTTAATTAACATTATTAATCTTCTACTGGAATAGTTGAACTTTAAACCAAAAAGAACTTGAGTACATTTTTTAGTTAAAAAAATTAATTTTCAACCAAGAAGATTAATTTTCTACCAAAAAAGAAGAATTTTCATCAAAATAGTTTAATTTTCATCTAAAAAAGACAGAATTTCAACCAAAAATGGAATAGTTACATTTTCAGTTAAAAAATTAATTTTCAACGAAAGAGGTGAATTTTTAACTAATTTGATGGGATATTCAACAAAATTAAGTAAATTTTCAGGTGAAGAAAAATTAAATTTCAAGCAAGAAGTTTAATTTTCTATCAAAAAAGACGAATTTGGAACAAAATACATGAATTTTCATCCAAAAAGTTGAATTTTCAAATTTAAAAAATCAATTTTCAAACAAATAGTTGAATTTTCATCTAAAAAAAGATCAATTTTCAACCAAAAATGGAATAGTTAAATTTTCAGTAAAAAATATTAATTTTAATGCAAAAAAAGCAACTAATTTTCAACAAAATAGTTCAGTTTTCCAACAAAATGATAAATTTTTAGTTAACATTATAAATATTCTACTGGAATAGTTGAATTTTAAACCAAGAAGAAGAATTTAACCCTTTAACGGCCAGTGGGACACATACGTCCCACCTGCTTTGAAAAATTGTAACTCCCATAAAAATAAACGTATCGTCTTTGTTAAAGTATCATTTTGAAGATGAAGGATGCATCCAATCATGAAAAATTTGGCAAACACGAGGGTTGCACCCCTTCAGTTTTACACCCCGACAAAGAGTGCGAAAATTGCGACGAAATTAAAAATAAGCATAAATCCCAGGAAATTTTTTTTTCGGGGTCGCAATTTCATATGTATGCTTTGAAATCATATCAAAAATTTGTAGCAAAAAGGTGCGGACCAAAAACCACCCCTAACAGTAAATAAAAATCGAAAACCACCCCTAGCAGTGATGATACGTCCAAGAATGCACTTTCATTGTAGTTCAGTTCATATATATTTTTGGAAACATATAAAAAATATGAATCATCAATATCCGAATCAAAAACTACCCTTAACAGTTATAGAACATAAACAACCACCCCTAGTTGTGGTGATGCACCTGAAAATGTACTTTTATTGATGTTCAGTATATATATATTTTCCTGGAAACACATGAAAACATTGTGGCAAACATATCCAAATTGAAAACTACCCCTAACAGTGGTAAAACAGATGATGATCCTTCAGTTCCTTAGAATATATTCACGTATTCCAGGATACCCATATTCAGATATGGATTAGGATAGCATAACAGAAAATGAGATTATAATATTTTAAAATATTTTCAAGCGATTGGGGTGGTTTTGCGAGTTGGGGGTAGTTTCTGAGGGTGGAAAAATTCTGGAACAATTTTTTTTCTCACACTGGGTACTCATGAGTTCAGATTCACCATGTATCGATTTTACCGAACCCTCAGAAAAAACTCGGCCTTTAAAGGGTTAAGTAAATTTTTAGTTTAAAAAATTAGTTTTCAACCAAGAAGATTAATTTTCTACCAAAAAAGACAGATTTTCATCCAAATAAGTGTAATTTTCATATAAAAAAGGCAAATTTTTAACCAAAAATGGAACAGTTAAATTTTCAGTTACAAAAAACTAATGTTCAACAAAATAGTTAAGTTTTCCAACATAATGATAAATTTTTAACTAAAATGATGAATCTTTTACTGGAATAGTTAAATTTTCAACCAAAAAGATGAATGTTCACCAAAATACATGAATTTTCAAGTAAAAAAGATAAATCTTGAAACAAAAATTAAATAGTTAAATTTACAGTCAAGAAAAATATTTTTCATCCAAAGAGACGAATTTTCAAATAAAATTATAGAATATTCAACTGGATTAGTTAATTTTTCAGTTGAAAAAATATAATTTTCAACGAAAGAGATGAATTTTCAACTAAAATGATGGAATATTTAACTAGATTAAGTCAATTTTCAGTTTAAAAAATTAATTTTCAACCAAGACGAATTTTTAACAAAATACATGAATTTTCAACGGAAAAAGATAAATTATCAACTTAAAAATTAAATAGGTGTATTGTGTGTTAAAAAAATTAATGATAAACCAAAGAGATGAATTTTCAACTAAAATGATGGAATATCCATCTGAAATAGTTAAATTATCAGTTAATAAAATTTAATTTAAAAAAAAACGAATTTTCAACAAAGTAGTTAAATTTTCAAACAAAAAGATTAATCTTCATTTAAAATGATGAATCTTCAACCACAATAATTAATTTTTAACAAAAGAGTTTAACTTTCAATCAAGTAGTTAAACTTTCATCTAAAAAGATGATTTTCAAAAAAAAAATGTAATCGTTGATTTTTCAACCAAAAAAGATTTTAATTTTAAATAAAAAACAATTGAATTCAACAAAAAAAAAAGCAACTAATTTTCACCAAAATTGTTAAATCTATTAACCTCAAGATATTTTTACAAATAGATAAATATTGTTTTTTAATTTTACATTCAATTTAAACAAAAAAGAATGCTCTCGAAAAAATTCACTGACATTTTCAGGTTTTTCCAGGTATAAAAAAATTCCCTTGTAATTCCAAATTTTCCACGTTTTCCAGTTGAGTAGACATCCTAAATAATTTTAAATTTTAATTTAATTGACACGCTTCGTAAAATATAACTTACATTCTTCAGTACATGACTGTCTGCATTCTCTTCCTTCTCATAATACTCCGTCATATTTTCCACTAACTCATCGAGAGCGAGAGTACCAGGCCCATAAACTTGGACCCAAAACTGACTGGGGTTCTCCATAGCACTGACATAAACTTCCATTGTACCATCTTGGAAAATAAATATAAAATTTATAAATATTGATTAGCTGGGTGGCCGCAAAACTTCACTTTCAAAATTCTCTGACAAAATTTGTAATATGAAATTATGCATTTTTAATTTATTATTATCAGGGCTGCCACAGTCTAACTTACTTGAAAAAAGTGAAAAGTGACCTATTTAAACCGAAAAAGTGACCAAAGGTCACTAAAAAAAAGTAAAAAGGTCGTAAAAGTGACTAATGTACATTAATAACATGACTAATCTTTTTTTGAATTTGAAAGAAATCCAAAGAATTCGAATCATAAGAGTTCTTTTACGAATACATTTTTTGAAATCCATTAGAATATTATAAAATCCCGTGAAATTACATGAAATCTGATATTTCCTGAAATCCTAGAAAATTCACTAAAATACCTTGACAAATTGGAATCCTTTAAAATATCATAAAACCTTATAGGACATGTAAAATCGTTCCATATCTTCCGCGATTCTAGGAAATTCTTTACAACCGCATTACAATTTTGTTGATTCCTTAAAATCATTGAAAAGCTTGAAAATTTCTTGAAATTTTTGTTATCTCTTTGAATATGCATAGGAATCTTTTAAAATACCCTGAAATATTTCAAACCCTTTGAGATTTTAAAAGAACCTAAAATATTTCACATCCTTTCCAATCTTTTTAATCCCTTGCAATTTTTTAAAGCTCATGATAATTCCGTGGAATTTTTAAAAATAGCCTAAAATATTTCAAATCCCTTGAAACTTATCAGATCTCTGACAAATTCCTTGAAATTTTACAAAATACCATAAAAATCCTTTGATATGCTTTCAAATTATTGAAATCTATCTTGGAATCTTTTAAAATATACTGAAAACTTTGAAATTCATTACAAATTTAAAAAAATTATATTTAATAATTAAAATTAAATTAAAATATTATACAATCATGTAAAATTATATGAAACCTGATGATGTTCCCTGAAATCCGAAAAAAATATTAAAATACCTTGATAGCTTTTAAAATCCCTTAAAATCATTAAAATACTCTTAAAAATAAAATAAAATAATCTTATAAAATCCCTTGTAATCTTTTAAAATACCCTAAAATATTTCAAATCCTTTGAAACCCCATTAAATTATTAAAATCAATTGAAAATTCTTTGGAATCTTTTAAAATATCCTAAAATATTTCAAAAGCTTTAAAATCGTTTGAATTCCCTTTACATTTTTTAAAGCTCTCAGCAATTACTTTGTATTTTAAAAAATACCCTAAAATCTTTAAAATCCTTTGGAATCACTTCAAATTATTGAAATGTATTAAAAATTCCTTGGAATATTTTTAAATACCCTAAAATCTTTCAAATGCTTTGAAATATTTTGAAATCTCTTGAAACTTTTTAAAGATCTTTAAAATTTCCTGACATTTTTTAAAATACCGTAAAATCTTTAAATGCGTTTGAAATCCCTTAAAATTATTGAAATCTACTAAAAATTCCTTGGAATCTTTTAAAACACCCTAAAATATTTCAAATACTTTAAGATCTTTTGAAATCCCTTGAACTTTTTAAAGCTCTTGAAAATTCCTTGTAATTGTTAAAATTACCCTAAAATATTTCTATACATAATATTTATAAATCTCTTGAAACTTACTGAAGCTCTTGAAAATTTCTTGGAATTTTCAAAAATACCCTACAATCCTTTGAAATGCTTTCAAATGATTAACAAGTATTGAAAATTCCTTGAAATCTTTTAAAATATCCTAAATTCTTTGAAATTCTTTAAAATCCTTGAAAATATCTCGAAATATTTGAAACTTTGAAACCCCTCAATTCGTGTGAATAAATTCTTAGAAATCCATTAAAATATTATAAAATCCCCTGAAATTACATGAAATCAGATGATATTCCCTGAAACCCTGGAAAATTTATTAAATACCGTCAGAAATTTTAAAATCCTTCAAAATCATAAAAATACTCAGAAATCTTAAAAAATCCCTTGAAATCTTTTTAAAATATCCTAAAATCTTAAAGGTCTTATGAAATCATTCAATTCCTTAGTAAATTCCTTGAAAATGCTTTGGAATCTTTTAAAATACCCTAAAATATTTCAAATCCATGGAAACTTTTAGAAATCCCTTGCAAATTTTTAAAGCTCTTGAAAACTCCTTGGAAGTTTTAAAAATACCCTAAAATCTTTTTAATCATTTGAAATCCCTTCAAATTATTGAAATATATTTAAAATTCTTTGGAATCTTTTAAAATACTCTAAAATATTTTATCTCATTTAAAATCTTTTAAAATCCCTTTAAACTTTTTAAACCTTTTGAAAATTCCTTGGAATCTTTTAAAATACCCTGAAATATTTTTAAATAATTTAGGAAAATTCAGAAATAGTTAGACTTGAATTCAATAGTGGATAACTCAGTGGTTAATTTACCAGGGTGTCCAGCGATTCTTAGGAATGAAATTCAAGGTCTTTTCCAGGTCGAAAAGTCAAGTGTTTCCAGGTCTCCCTTTTTTTACATCAAATAATGAAATAAGAGTTTATTATAGATGTTAAAAAATGAGCTATTTCATATTTTATTGTCCAATCATTTTTAAAGAAAGCAGAACCATAAATAAACAAATTCTTAATTTTTTGCGAACATAAGTCGTCTTGAAAATCCTTGAAATATTTTCGAATTCGTTGAAATCTCTGGAAGTACTTAAAATCTTTGTGAAACCTTGAAATCTCTGTGAAATCTTTTGAAATTTTTGTAAAATATTTTAAATCTGTGAAATTTTTTGAAATCTTTTGAAATTTTTATGAAATCTTTGAAAATTCTTGAAAGCTTTCTTTAATCTTTGTTTGTGGAATCTTTTGTGTTCGTTTGAAAAGATTTGAAATATTTGCGAAATCTTTCGTATTCGTTTTGTTTTGTAATCTTTGAAATCTGGTGTACGGTACCGTTTTTGAACTCTTCGGAATTCATGTATTCTTTTGAAATCTTTATGAAATTTTTATGGAATCTTTGAAATAAATGTGAAATCTTTCTGAAATATTTTTTATTCATTTGAAATCATTAAAATATTTTTAATCTGTGTAAAATCTTAGAAATCTGGTTTACCCTTTTTAAAATCTTTTGAAAGTTTTAAAATCTTTGGAAGTGTTCGAAATCTTTGTGAAATCTTTGAAATCTGGTGTAGGTTCAAATCTTTGATATCCTTGTAATCTTTATGAAATGATCGACATCTTTTGGGAATTTTTGTGAAATCTTTGAATTCTTTGTCAAATCTTATGATATATTTGTGAAATTTTTCTTAAATGTTTGTTTGTGATATCTTTTTTATTCGTTGAATTCATTTAATTATTTGAAACCTTAGTGAAATCTTTTCAAATCTTCTAAAATGTTTGAAACCTTTTGAAGTCGTTTCAAATCTTCGAAATGTTTTAAAATATTTCAAATCTGGTGTACTGTACCTTTTTTCAAATCTTTGAAATCCTTTAAATCTTTTGAAAATTTTAAAAGTTTTGTGAAATTGTTGTGAAATATTTGAAATCTGGTGTACACGCCTTTTTTAAATCTTTGAAATCTTTGTAAAATGTTCAAAATCCTTTTAAATATTTTGAAACCTTTGAAATATTTTGAAATTTTTAGTATTGTTTTTTAATCCGGTGTACTCAATATCCGAGTGGTGAAACCCTTGAAAAATCCGTTATATGGAAATGGAAATTGACATCGAAATTTTCAACTAATAATTTTTATAATTTTCAAGTTGAATATCACAAAAAAAATGTATACTTTAACATTCTTTATTAGCGGAGACGAAATTAAAAACTGAAAGAATTATTCACAATATTAAAGTCTGTTCATTACCAAGATTTCTTCTAAACGAGATGTTTCTTTCATAATAGACTACAAGATTTAAATTACTTTTCGCATTGCAATAAAATAAGTGTTTTAAAAGAAAAAAAAATTTATTCAAAGTTCTCGTGAAAAAATCAAGGTTATTTCCAGGTTTTCAAGCTTAAAAAAAATGCAAGGAGAATCCCAGGTTTTCGAAGTTTTCGAGGTCGCTGGAAACCTTGTTTACTGAAAGAAAAATGACTAAACTTATCTTTTTATTTTAAAAAGTGACTAAAACGTGATTTGAGAAAAAAATGTGAGTAAAAGTGACTTGTGTGGCAGCCTTGATTATCCTTGAGAGTTATTTAATGTGCTTCTTATAGAAATGCCCTGACTTTTGCAATTTTTGTTTCAAAAACCCTGACTTTTCCCTAATTTCCAGGTTTTCCCTAACCTGCAGAAACGCTGGATTAGTTATTAATATGAAATGAATTGTTAATTTTACAATGGATGGAAATTCACCTTGGGTTGGTAGAGACTCAGTAACTGGTTCAGCACTAACAACCGGAGAAGAATTCTCTGCAGTAACTGCTTCCGAATTTTTGTCATTTTCCGCATGAACTTCGGCTCTTGTTTCTTCGTCTGTGTTATCGCCACCAACATTTTCGTTTTGAACTCCGTTACTCCTTGGTGATACTTTGCTTCGAGGCTGTCTTGTACTGGATTCTAATTTCTCACGGGCTTCGTTTTCTTCCTTGACTTTATCTGCGAGCAATTTACGAGCAGTCGCTATTTGTTCAGATGTGCCCTTTATAATTATTCGCCTCTCTGTATCTAAAAAACATTGAATTTACAATAATAAACTTATAGAGGAATAATTACAGGGTGGTCGTTTTCATCGAAGAAAAAAATTCCCGGTCATTTCCCGGTTCGAACAAATTTGTCATGGTCATTGAATTAAAAAATTTTGAACTTTTCAATTTAAAAATGTTTTCATTTGAAGTAATGAAAACTGAACTGCAAATTAAATCACTTTAAGTGAAACTCTTTAGAACTTTAAACTTTTAAAATTGAAGCTTAAAATGTTTTTCATTTAAACGCTAAATAATTTACACGTATAAAATGGAAGCTTTTAACACTTTCCAAATGAGCAATTTTTAATTAAATTCCATTAAACTGCAAAATTACAAATTTTAAGCTTTCATAAATTTAAAAGTTCAAAGATTGATGGTTAAAAAATATAAGTTCAAGCATTGTCAATGCTCTAAAATAAAATTAATCATCCCTTTCAATTCGAATTAATAAATATGTGAAAAATAAAACATGCCCTCTTCCAATTCAGTACAAAATTTAAAATAAATGTTTCCCCCTTTAATCTGAATTTTAAAAATACAAAATGGGGGGCCCCCCCCCCCCGGGGGGGGAATAAAAATGTTTAGAGTAGAAAAAGTGCCTCTTCCAGTTTAGAAAAAACTTAAAACCAATATTTGCTACCTTTTAACTCGATAGAAGTCTTAAAATTAAGAAAATGTCCCTTTACAACTCAGAAAAAATTGAAAATCTAAATTTCCTCCCTTCCAAATCAATAAAAATGTTAAAAATAAAGAATATAATTTTTCTAATTAAAATAAAAATTGGAAATAAAAAATTCTCACCTTAAACTAAAAAAAAATGTTAAAAAGACAAAAAATTACCTTTTCCAATTCAGACAAAAAATGAATAACCAAAATTCCATCCCTTCCAACTCGATAAAAAAAAAGAAAAAACTTTAATCCAATTTAAAAAAACTTAAAAACCAAAATATCATCCCTTCCAACTCGACACAAATCTTTAAAATAAAAAAATGTTCCTCTTCCACACGGAGAAAAAAATATGCCTATAATAGTAAGAGCACTAGTCATGCTTTTGTCGTAGGTTTCATTCTTGCTATCTTGGTACAAAATTCATTCATTTTAAGCAGGAATCCCTTTATCCTAAAAAAGTACAAAGCTTCATGCTTTTAAAGCCGTTATCCATTGCGAAAATAGCTCGAACTTCGCCTTGCTACGGTTGTAAGAAAACTCATCCTATTAGAGTATGAGCACTCTTACAAACGAGATATTAGGTCACGCGCAAGCGCCGGTAGGCGTGGCCTAATATCTCTTTTGTAAGAGTACTCATACTCTAATAGGATGAGTTTTCTTACAACCGTAGCAAGGCGAAGTTCGAGCTATTTTCGCAAGGCACAACTGCTCTAAGGGCATGTGACTCCAGCAATAACGGCATGCGCTTGATTCTTTTATGGTATAGGACATTTAATGCTAAAAATGTCTAACCTGATGCCAATATTGGTAGAAATTCATACCAATTTCGCACATGAAGTTCCATGCTGTAATATTAAGAGCTCAGCCTACTATAACAGTGTGGTTTTTTTCTCCGTGCAATTCAGAAAAAACTAAAGCCAAAATTTCCGCCCAGCCAACTTGATGAAAATCTTACGAACAAAAAAATTACTCTCTTCCATACAGAAAAAAAGATTGAAAATAAAAAGTTCTCCCCTTCCACTCAAACAATGCTAAAAGAAAAATGCCCTTTTTCAATTTAGAAAAAATAAATAAATAACCAAAATTTTGTCCTCCAAACTCTACACAAATTTAAAAAATAAAAAAATGTATCTCTTCCAATTCAGGAAAAATTGAAAACCAAAATTTTCTCGCTTCCAACTCAATAAAAATGTTTTAAAAAATGCCCTTCTCCAATTCAGACAATAAATACATAAATAACCAAAATTTCATTCCTTCAAACCCAATAAAAATGTTGAATATAAAAAATTTCTCTTTTCCAATTCAGAAAAAATTGAAAATAAAAATTTTTTCCCGTAAACTCAATAAAAAGGTTAAAAAGAAAAAATGGCCTTTTCCAATTCAGACAAAAAATAAATAACCAAAATTGCATCCCTTCGAACCCAATAAAAATGTTTAAAATAAATAATTTCCCTTTTCCAATTTAGAAATAAATAAAAAATAAAAAATTCTTCGTGTAAACTCAATAAAAAGGTTAAAAAAGAAAAAAATTGTTTTTTCCAATTCAGACAAAAAATAAATAACCAAAATTTTATCCCTTCCAACCCAATAAAAATGTTGACGATAACAAATTTCCCTTTTCGAAATCAGAAAAAAGAGAAATTTTTTATTCCAATTCAGGAAAACGTGAAAACCAAAATTTCCGCTATTCCAACTCGATAAAAACCCTCAAAATAAAAAATGTTTCGCTTCCAACGCATAAAAAATTGAAACCCAAAATTTTCTAACCTCCAACTTAATAAAAATGCTAAAAAGAAAAAATGATCTATCGCAATTCAGAACAAAATAACCAAAATTTAGCCCCTTCCAACTCTATAAAAATCATAAAAATAAAATAATTTACCTCTTCCACTTAAAAAAAAAAATTGAAAACCGAAACTTCTTCCCTGCCAATTCATTAAAAATTTTAGAAATAAAGAAGTTATCTTTTCCAATTAAGAAAAAGATTGAAAATACAACATTCTTCCCTTAAACTGAATAAAAATGTTAAAAAGAAAAAATGGCCTCTCCCAAGTCAGCCAAAAAATAACCAAAATTTTATCCCTTCCAACTCGATAAAAATCCTCAAAAAAATGTGCCTCTTCCAATTCATAAAAAATTGAAAACTACAATTTTCTCCCCTCCAACTCAATATAACTATTAAAAATAAAAAATTATCCTTCCAATCAATAAAATATTGAAAACCAAAATGTCCTCCTTTCCAACTCGATCAAAATTTTAATAATATAAAAAGTCCCTCTGCCAATTCAACAAAAATTAAGAACTGAAATTTCTGCGTTTCAAAGTTGATAAAAATGTAAAGAACAACAAAGTTCCTGTTGCAATTCGGAAAAAAATTAAATACCTACATTTCTTCCCTTTCTTTCAAAATTATAATTGTGAAATTCAAACGTATTTTTATACATAAATCCTTTCAAGTTGAACTACAATTTACACGTTAAAATGACAATTTTTTAAAGTAAAAGATTTTAGAATTACACCTTGTTAAATGAATCATTTCATAATTGAAAAAGTTAGATAACAATCAAACTTAAAAAAGGTTGAAATCAAACTTCTTTTAAATTGCATTATATTATACGATATAAAATTTATGATATTTCAAGTGATTGGCTAGATTATTCATCTAAAATTTTTTTCAAATTCACGGTCAAACATAAATTCATTCTCATTTCCCCGTTTTTCATCCTGAATTAACTTAAACAGGAAATACGTACTCGGATCATTGTTCGGAACGTGAGCATCCAATATAATTTTGGCACTTGAAGTATTTTGAATTTGCTTAATACTTTCTCCTCCTTTCCCCATGATTCTTCCTATGGCCTTTTGAGGAACGCACATTTCGGAGGTCTCGATAATCGGTTGGTTCTTGATTATAGTGAGAAGCATGGCTTCGGCTAAACGAATACATTCTGGTTTTCCACGAATGATGCAAATTCGCTCTGGAGCCTCGAGATCAGTTTCTTCTTTAAATTTTATTTGGGTTTCTGTGTCCTGCTGAACGCCTTTAATTACCGATCCACCACGTCCAATAACAGCAGGAACGAATTCTCGAGGTACTTTCAGCTGAATTTCACTTTGCCGTGAAGTTTCGATGAAGGTCTTTCTGCGTTTAGTTGCCTCGTCTTCATCCTGAATTCAATTTTTATTTAAATACAATAGAAAACACCCGCGCTACGCACGCGATTATTTTTTTCTCACGCAATTTTTAAATTAAATTATAAAATTATTAATAAGACATTTTTGTATCTAATAATACCTATTACCTAAAAAAATATTTCACAAAGCAAAGACAATATTTTTGATAATTGATGATCAGAATGAAAAAAAAAATAAAACAGCGTAAGAAAAAAGAAAGGGGCGTGGGAACATATGAAATAGCGTGAGAAAATATGAAAAAGCGTGGAAAGAAGGAAGAGGCATAGGAAAATATGAAAAAACGTGGAAAAATATGAAAAAGGGTGGGAAAATATGAAAGAAAACGTGAAAAAATATCAAATAGCGTGGAAAATTGGAAGGGGCATTGGAAAATATGAAAAAAGCGCGAGGAAATATTAAAAAGCGTGGGAAAGAAAGGGGCATAGGCGAATATGAAATAACGTGGGAAAATAGGAAGAGGCATGGGAAAATATGAAAAAAGACTAAGGAAAATTTTAAAAAGCATGGAAAAATATGAAATAGTATAGTAAAATAGGAAGGGGCCTGGGAAAATATAAAAAAGCGTGAGAAAAAAGGAATGGTCGTGGGAAAGTATGTAATAGCATGGGAAAATAGGAAGGAGCGCGCCAAAATACAAAGCGCCGGGGGAAAATTTTAAAAAGCGTGGGGAGAAAGGAAAGGGTGTGAGAAAATATGAAAAAACGTGGACAATATGAAAAAGCATCAGAAAAAAGAAAGGGGCGCGGGAAAATATGAAATCGCATGGGAAAATGGGAAGGGGCGTGGGAAAATTTGGAAAAAGCGTCGGAAAATATGATAAAGTGTAGGAAAAAAGGCAGGGCAGCGGGAAAATGTGAATGGGGGGAAGGAACGGGCTTGGGAAAATAACAAATAGCATGGGAAAATTTGAAAAAAGTGGGAAAATATGAAGGAGCGTGGGTAAATATTTAAAAAGGGTGAAAAAATATGAAAAGTGTAGGAAAAAAGGAAGGGGCGTGAGCAAATAAAAAATGGCGTAGGAAAATTTAATATATATATACCATTAAACCATTTCCCTTTCAGGGTAGGCATGACACTACTTGATTCGGGTAGTGTTTCTAGGTTTTTCTTGTAGTTATAAATAACTACAAGTGTGGGCTCACCACACCCACGATGTGCCAACAGCACTCAGTCAGTATTCTTGAATGGTCACCCATCCAAGTACTAACCGCGTCCAACGCTGCTTAACTTCAGTGATCTGACGAGAACTGGGTTTTTCAGCGTGGTATGGCCGTTGGCCATAAACATGGGAAAAAAGGAAGGAACATGAAGAAAAGCGTGGTAAAAAAGGAAGGGACGTGAAAAAAAGCGTAGGAAAAAAAGGAAGGAGCATGGCGAAAAAGGAAGAGGCGTGGGAAAATATTTAAAAAGCTTGAAAAAATATGAAAAAGCGTGGAAAAGGAAAGGGGCGTGGGAAAATATGAAATAGCGTGGCAAAATA
>CAKNYM010051510.1:305349-317008 GCA_932195095.1 Andricus curvator
TTTCAAGATTCACCATTTTAGTTGAAAATTCATCTGTTTTATTGAAAATGTAACTATTTTGTTGAAAATACGTTCTTTTCTTGGTTGATAATTAATTTGTGTAAACTAACAATGTAACTATTCCATATTTGGTTTGAAAATTAATATTTTTTATTGTTATTTGATATTTTTTAGTTAAAGATTCATGTATTTTGTTATAAATTCTTCTTTTTTGGTCGAAATTTAATCTTCTTGGTGAAAATGCATCCTTTTTTATCAAAAATGCAACTGATCGGGTCTACAATAATCTGGTTTGGTCGAGGATTCAACAATTTGGTAGAAAATTAAATTATTTGGTTGAAAATTGATATTTTTCTTAAAAATTAGACTATTTTTATCAAAATTTAACTTTTTGGTAGAAAATTATCTTTTTTGTTAAAAAATCATATTTTTAGGTTGAAAATTCAACCATTTTGTAGATCATCTGTCCTTTGGCTTTAAAATTCAACAATTTTGTTGAAAATTCGTGTTTTTTGGTAGAACATTCATCTTCTTGCTGGAAAATTCATCTTTTTGATTGAAAATTTAACTATTTGGTCAAAAGTTCATCTTTTTTAGTTTAAAATTCAACTAATTGCTTGAAAGCTAAGATAGTTTGTTAAAAATCCATCATTTTTAAAGAGTCACCTCCTTGGTTGAAAATCAAACTACTATTCCATTTTTAGAAAATTATAACCTTCCGTGTTAAAAAAATCATCTTTTGGGTTGAACTTATTTGTTGAAAAATCATTTTTTTTAAGATTCATAATTTTAGTTTAAAATTTGTCTTTTTTGGTCGAAATTTAATCTTCTTGGTAAAAATGCATCCTTTTTGATAAAAAATGCAAGTGATCGGGTATACATTAATCTGGTTTGGTTGAGAATTCAACAATTTGGTAGAAAATTAAACTCTTCGGTTTAAATTTATAAATTTGATTAAAAATTAAACTATTTTGATGAAAATTGAACTTTTTGGTAAAAAATTAACTTTTTTGTTACAAAATTTTTGGGTTGAAAATTCAAGCGTTTTGTAGATATGTTAATTCGTTCTGTTGGCTTTAAAATTCAACAATTTTGTTGACAATTGATGCATTTTGTTATTCGTGTTTTTTGGTAGAACATTAATCTTCTTGGTGGATATGGTTAAAAATTTATCGTTTTTTAGTTTAAAATTCAATTAATTGTTTGAAAGTTGAACTAGTTTGTTAAAAATTCATATTTTTTAAGATACACCTCTTTGGTTTAAAATTGAACTTTTTTGTTGAAAATTCTTTTTTTGGTTAAAAATTAATTTTTTATCCGAAAATTGCAATATTCCATTTTTGGTTGTTGAAAATTCTTATTTTTGGTCAGAAAAATAATCTTGTTTGTTAAAAATTCAATATATACATTTCGACTTGAAATCTTGGGAATAAGTGTTTCATATTGCATTCAATATGGTATTTACATTTATTTTATTTGAAAGAATTTATTCCTTTATTAATACTCTATTTTCTTGAAAAATCATCATCTCTCCTATGTTTGGATAGAATTTTGGGCAACGTTACTTTTAGGTGTGGGGGGGGGGCAATGGAAATATTTTTATTAAATATAAAAAAGAAAATCTTGTTTTGTATTATTAGATTATGAATCTAAACGTTTTATCAACATATTTTTTTAAATTTAAATATAATTTTATTATTTCATGGTGTGGTTCAACGAATTAAACACTTTATTATCTGTTTTATGATTATAGTGATAAAATGTATGCATTTTAATCTTTAAACAACAGGAGCTGCACAATTTTTGCAAAATGTAACTTACAACAACAATTGGAAAATATAAAAATTCATGCATTTAAATAATATATTTAATACAGTAGTAGTCGACATTTTAATTGAGTTTAAGAAATAATTCTGATGCATCCACCGGATATTTTATTCTTTGGAGTCTCATTCCTCTAAATCTATTATTCACATATTTTATATTTCTACATTGTTGTTACATACTCAAAGCGAGAAAAATAATTTATCTTTACAACAAAACATTATATTAAAAAGAAAATATTATTTTCAACTTTAAATCCATTAAATTATTTTATATTTCAATGCAGAAAATTCTCACTGTATTTTCGAACGAAAGAGTATCAACAGTAGATACTCGACGCATTGCAAAATTAATTTCCGGTCTTGGTAATTAGTACAGTAAGTAACAACAATTAATCCAAAGGGCCTGAAAGCGACGCCGCGCCCCGCGGGGCGCGCCCGCGCTTTTTTAAATTTGCGACTTTTTTTAGTCTTTTTTTAGTTTTACCTACTTTTTTTAGTTTCACCTACTTTTTTTAGTAGGTGATGGCAATTGAGACTAGCACTCGATTTTGACATCCACGTGAGGACATCATGTTGTCACTCTCTGATTTTCGCTCCTTTGGCTGCTGTTGCTGCGGAGAGTATTTCATTCTGAAAACTAGAAAAATCCTTTTTTTATTTTTTACACAGGGTGGCCAAATAACTTCATTTAAAAAATTCCCTGACACGCATTTTAACCTTGTAACATTTTTAACATATCTTTTATAAACGGAATAAAACAATCATTACAGATTGCATTTTTTTATTTATTTCAACCAAAAAAGATGACTTCTTGTATAAAAGATGAATTTCCAATCTTCAGGGTGTCCAGTAGGGTGGCCCTTATTTTTCACATTTCGAATTTCCCTGCTCTCACCCCCCCCCCCCAGTTTTTTTCGAATGCCCAAAAAAAAATCTCTTCCAAATTTGTGCAAAATCGGTTAATATTTAGGGGTGGAGCAAAGACCATGAAGTTTCCCATTGATTTAACATGGGAAAGTCAGCTTTTTGAAATCTAATATTTAATCGCGATAATATATTACAAATAATTCCGTTTTTCAGTATATTGTTTAGGATTCGTTAGAGAATAAGAATCAATCATAAATTTTGAGGTTGAATAATTTTAAGCCACTCTTATGGATCCCCAAAGAAAACCCCATAAGTGACAAATTTGAATTTTACGTAATATTGCGGTTTATTGACGCTTTTCAACAGTTTAAAAAAAATAAATAATCATTAATCGGTAATTTAAGAATACCCAATCATTTGTTAACTAATATTCAATTTTTAAAACAATTTTAATTTGTTTAAATTTTTTTTTCAGTTAACTAGCGAAATGAACGTATTTTCTAGACTTTATGAGTTATTTAATCAATGATAACAATAAAAAATTTGTTTAAATAATTTTACAATGATTTAAATAATACGTATTTATTCAAGTATATATTTTACTTTTAAAAAAGCAGAAAAACATTTCATCTCACTAAATATTCGACAAATTTTAATATTTTTAAGTACTAATTTGTTTATTATGAATACTCCTAGATGTTTAAACAAATTGAAATTGTTCAATCAATTTTTTTGTTTACATATTTTACTTTTGCTACTGTTCGAAAGATTGAAATATTTTTATGTTCTACTTTGCTTTTTAAGAATACTCTTAAGTGTTTAAACAAATTAAAATTGTTTAAACAATTGAATATTAGTTAAAAAATGACTGGGTATTCTTAAATTACCGATTAATGATTATTTATTTCAAACAAACTTTTAAAAAGCGTCAATAAACTGTAATATTACGTAAAATTCAAATTTGTCACTTATGGGCTTTTCTTTGGGGATCCATAAGAGTGGCTTAAAATTATTCAATCTCAAAATTTATAATTGATTCTTATTCTCTGACGAATTCTGAACAATACAATGAAACACGGAATTATTTGTAACATATTAACGCGTTTAAATATTAGATTTACAAAAAGCTTACTTTTTCCCATGTTAAATCAATGGGAAACTTCATGGTCCTTGCTCCACCCCTAAATATTAACCGATTTTTCTCAAATTTGGAGATTTTTTTTGTTTGCATTCGAACCAAAAGTGCGGGGTGAGAGCAGCGAAATTCGAGAAAAAAATCCACCAAGTGTAAATAAGAACCACCCTAGTGTCCAGCGATTCTTAGGAACTCAATTCTAGGTCTTTTCCAGATTTTCCAGGTCAAGCAGTCAAGTTTTTTCAGGTCTCATTTTTTTACATCAAATAATGAAATAACCGTTTGTTATAGATGTAGAAAATGAGCCATTTCATTTTTTATTGGCCAACAATTTTTCAAGGAAGCAGAACCATAAATAATAATCTTTGTGATTTCGTTGAAATCTCTTGAAGTACTTAAAATCTTTGTGAAATCTTAATATTTCTGTGAAAACTTTTTAAATTTTTGTGAAATATTTTAAATCTTTGAAAATGTTTAAATCCTGGAAATCTTTATGATTTTTGTTTAAATCTTTTGAAATTTTTATGAAATCTTTGAAATATTTGTAAAAGCTTTCTTTAACCTTTGTTTGTGAAATCTTTTGTGTTCGTTTGAAATCATTGAAATATTTTGAAATCTTTGAAATCTGATGTACAGTACCCTTTTTGAAATCTTTGGAATTTTTGTATTCTTTTGAAATCGTTATGTTATGAAATCTTTAAAATATTTGTGAAATCTTTCTGAAATATTTTGTATTCATTTGAAATCATAAAAATATTTTTAATATGTGTGAAATCTTAGAAATCTGGTTTACTATACCCTTCATAAAATCTTTTTAAGGTTTTAAAATCTTTGGGAATGTTCGAAATCTTTGTGAAATCTTTGAAATATAGTATACATGCCTTCTTCAAATTCTTGAAATGCTTGCAATCTTTATGAAATGTTCGAAATCTTTGGGAAATTTTTGTGAAATCTTTTTCAAATATTTTGAAACATTTGTGAAATCTTTCCGAAATATTTTGTATTCATTTGAAATCATTAAAATATTTTTAATCTATGTGAAATTTCAGAAATCTGTTTTACTATACATTTTATAAAATCTTTTGAAAGTTTTAAAATCTTTGGGAATGTTCGAAATCTTTGTGAAATCTTTGAAATCTAGTAAACACGCCTTCTTCAAATCCTTGCAATCTTTATGAAATGTTCGAAATCTTTGGGAAATTTTTGTGAAATCTTTGTGAAATATTTTGAAATATTTGTGAAATTTTTCTTAAATCTTTGTTTGTGAAATCTTTTTTATTCGTTGAAATCATTGAATTATTTGAAATCTTAGTGAAATCTTTTCAAATCTTCTAAAATGTTTTTAAAACTTTTAAAATCGTTTATGAAATTGATGTGAAATATTTAAAATCTGATGTGCACGCCTTTTTTAAATCTTTGAAATACGTGAAATCTTTGTAAAATGTTCAAAATCCTTTTAAACGACTTTAGCCAACTTTTTTTAAGCTTATCGAAAACACTGCTTGAGCAAATAAAAATTGTTTAAACAAATAGAAATTTGTTAAACATTAGAAGAAATGTATCAAAATTATTCAATTATTCAACAAAAAGTAGCATAGGATACCAATTTGAGAAAAAAGTTGACATCTCTGGCTCAATTTTTAGAAATTTTGAAAATAAACAATAATTAATTGTTTAAATAATTACATAATGTTTTCTAAAAAATTTACTACTCCAAACAATGATCAAATATTACATTTCATACAGAAAATAAGATTATTTTTTGTATTTTTTGAGAATAAATAATTGTTTAAATAAGTTAAATTTACTCAAACAATTAAAAAGGGTTTAAAAAATCATGCGAGACATTCAAATTGTCCATTACTAATTATTTGTATGAAAAAAGACGACAGGAATTGCTGAAAATTAACAATAATACGTAAAAATGTATTTTTTTTATGTTTGGGTCATATTTGGGGCACTGTGGGGCGACGGAGTAAGGGGGGGGGGAATAAAAATTATTAGAATGGTTTCATTTCGTAGAGACTCCTCTTCAACCCCTAAAAAACTTGGCGCGTTTCGATCAAACCCTGAAGTATGAGTACAATTTTTCGGAAATCCAAAATTTTCCCAAGTTAATAAATGGGATTTTAAAGTTTATGGTGACACGTGTTAATATATAAATTTTGAAAAAAAAAATTACGGATTTTCTTTCTCCGAAAATAGAAACTTGGGGGGGGGGGGGGGTGTCTTGCCATCTAGAGTGAAAAAAATTGCAATGCATTTTTGGACCACCCTAGGTTGAAAAGAACAACTTTTTGGCTGCAAAACCTGGAAATTCCAATTGATTCTTGTAGTTTTACTTTTTTTCTAAATTCTTACAGGAAATTAAAACTACAATAAAATACAACAATATACAATAAAATACAAAAAAGTACAAAATTCGTCCCAATAATAGAAAAAATGTTGATCTTTCCGGTAATTTAAATTATTATTGTATTTATTTGTAGATTCCTGTATAAATGGTTTTAGTTTTTTTTGAAAAAATTTTCTACCAGGGAATGTAATTGCTTGTTTAAAAATGCAATTGTTTTGTAGAAATAATGTCTGTTTGTGACTTGAAAATTCAACATTTTGGAGGAAACGTATTGTCTTTTTTAAATGAACAATCTTTCTTGTTTGAAAATGCAACTCTTGTTGAAAATTCGCTTGTTTGATTTGAAAATTCATCTCTTTTTGTAGTAATTTCATCTTTTTTGGTTTAATTGAATGGGGTTTTCTAAAATGAAAATCTTTTCCGGGTTGAAATATCAACTATTACATTTTTTGTTGAGAATTCATATTTTTAGGTTGAAAATGCATCTCTTTGGTTGAATTAGTTTTTTTGCTTGTTGAAAATTAATTTTTTTAGAGTGAAAATTCACCTGATTTGTAGAAAATTATTTTTTTTTTTTAAATGAAAATTTAAATATTCAATGTTTGGTAAATAATTTATATTTTTAGTTTCAAAAGTCAACTATTTGGTTGAAAATTGATGTAATTTGTGGAAAATTCATCTTTTTTGTAGAAAATTAGTCTCCTTGGTTGAAAATTCAACTTATTGGTTCAAAATTTTTTCTTGAGAATGCGTCTTATTTAGTAGAACATTAATTAATCTTCTTGGTTGAAAATTCATGCTTCCGATTGAAAATGGAATTGTTTGTTTGAAAATTCAAATCTTTTGTAGAAATATCGTCTTTTTGGTTTGAAAATCAAATATTTTGGATGAAATTTATTGTCTTCATTGAATAAACAATAATTCTTGTTTGAAAATGCAACTCTTGTTGAAAATTCGCACTTTTTGATTTGAAAATTCACATTTTTTGTAGAAATTTTTTTTTTTTCAAATGAAAATTTAACTATTCCGTTTTTGGTTAATAATTGATCTTTTTAGTTTCAAAATTCAACTATTTGGTTGAAAATTGATGTAATTTGTGCAAAATTCAACTAGATGGTTGAAAATTCATGTATTTTGTAGAGAATTCGTCTTTTTAGTAGAAAATTAATCTTTTCAATTTAAAATTCAATCATTTGGTTGAAAATTGAACTATTTTGTAGAAATATCATCTTTCGGGCATGAAAAATTCAACATTTTGGACGAAGTTTATTGTTTTTCTTGATTGAAAAATCTTTCTTGGTTGAAAATGCAACTCTTGTTGAAAATTCATCTCCTTTGGTAGACATTTCAACTTTTTGGCTTCAGTTTAACGGTTTTTTTATTTAAAATTAAAATCTATTCTTGGTTGAAATATCAACTACTTTTTTTTAGAATTCATCTTTCTTGGTTGTGAATACAACTACTTCATCAAAAATTGTACTACTTTATTAATTTATAAGAAACAAAAATGATTAAATTAACGAAAAAAAAATTAATTCGGCGAAAATTACGTAAAATATGGGGGGGGTGGAACTTACGGACCCTAGCGCAAGGTGGTTCAAAATTTCAGAAAAAAAACTGTACGTAATTTATTTATTATCTATGGAGATAAGTATCAATTGATACTTGTCTCTGTGTGCCCTAAAATCCTAAATCTACTCCAGGTCACCCCTACACTATTCAAGTGTATAATATAATATTAAATTCACACTTTTCCTTATTAAATTCACTTTTCTTGATTAAATCCACACTTTTCCTTAATATCACTGAAAAAAAATATTTTCAAAATTCTTTCTTGAAATTAATCTATTGTGATCTCACATTAAAAAAATATTTTATCCAGATTTTTGATAATATCAGTGAATCTCGTGATGATTAATTTTATCTTTGATTTCCACATTATTCTAGAGGACAATCTTCACCTTATCGATCCATTGACTGATAATTATCAGTCAATGGATCGATAAGGTGAAGGGGAGACTATCGCACGATAATGATAATTATTAATTAAATTAAGTTATTTATTTTACATACAGTAGTATTTTAAATTAACGATTATCCACTGTAGGGTGGTCTCCCCTATAAATTAGTCCTTATACGTACAAACGAGTTTTTTTATGAAACCAAATTGCTAAATTTTTTCTTTTTGAAAAGTGAGACTGAAAATTATATTAATTATGGATCTACAGAAAGTAATGGAAATGATTAGAGAAGGTGCAACATCTGCCAAAAAGAGAATCTACTCTAATCACTGTTAGGGACCGTACTTAAATTACATAACAGCTCAAGAGAGAGGGGTCAAGAAATTTTCTACTGTCTACCCGTAGCAGGGGGGGGGGGTTCTTCATTCATGTACGTAATTTTTGAAATGTCGCGAATGAAACAAATAACTAGCACAGGCCTCACAGCCCCTATGGGATAAAATATAGGGATTAAAGGGTAATTTTTGTCACGCTTATAGGGTACTTTTTCACGCTCAAAGGGTTACAAATTCAGGATAAATTCGTAAGATTTCAAAGCAATTCAAGTTAAATTCAAAAGAGTCCAAATTAATTGAAAAAATAAAAAACAATTCCATTGTTTCCGTGAAATTTGAATCAATTTAGGGGAACTTAAGATAAATGTGAAGAATTCGATGATATTCACAAAAATTCAAGGTGAATTTGAAAAAATGCAAATGAATTGAAAACAATTGAAAAATACGAAAAAACTTCATTGAATTCAGTAACTTTGAAATAAGCTAAGAATTCTAGGTGAGGTTAAAATACTTCAGGATCAATTAAATAATAGTATATTATGCACCTAGGGGTTGAAAAAGTGCCTCTCCCCCTTGGCGCATACGATATTTTTTATAACAAATGGATGATTTCAGACCTTTCTCGAAATACAGTCATGATTTCAGTCCATAATAGATTTTGTATAATGAAGCATGAAATTAATGTTAACCTAATTTATGGTAATTTTAGAGGTGATTTGTAACTTTCCATAAATTATCCAAAATTCATTTTGAAAAATTTCCCTAAATTACCGGAAGTTTATGAAAAATTTCGGTCATTCATGGTAATTTTACAGGTAAATATGGTAACTTACCATAAATTACCCAAAATTCAGTTAAAAAAATTTCCATAAATTTCCGGAAATTTATGAAAATTTTCGGTCATTAATGGTTATTTTACAGGTAAATATGGTAACTTGCCATAGATTACCCAAAATTCATTTTCGAAAATTTTCATAAATTTCCGGAAATTTATGAAAATTTTCGGTCATCAAGGGTAATTTTACAGGTAAATATGGTAACTTGCCATAGATTACCCAAAATTCATTTTTAAAAATTTCCACAAATTTCCGGAAATTTATGAAAAATGTCGGTCATTTATGGTAATTTTACAGGTAAATATGGTAATTTAGCCAAAATTCATTTTTAAAAATTTCCATAAATTTCCGGAAATTTATGAAAATTTTCGGTCATTAATTTTAATTTTACAGTTAAATATGATAACTTATCCAAAATTCATTAAAAAAATTTTCGGAAATTTATAGAAATTTTCGGTCATTTATGGTAATTTTACAGGTAAATATGGTAACTTATCCAAAATTCATTTTTAAAAATTTCCATAAATTTCTGGAAATTTATGAAAAATTTCGTTCATTTATGGTAATTTTACAGGTAAATATGGTAACTTAGCAAAAATTCATTTTCAAAAATTTCCATAAATTTCCGGAAATTTATGAAAATTTTCGGTCATTAATGGTAATTTTACAGGTAAATATGGTAACTTATCCAAAATTCATTTAAAAATTTTTCGGAAATTTATGAAAAATTTCGGTCATTTATGGTAATTTTAGAGGTAAATATGGTAACTTATCCAAAATTCATTTTCAAAAATTTCCATAAATTTCCGGAAATTTATGAATAATTTCGGTCATTTATGGTGATTTTACAGGTAAATATGGTAACTTACCATGGATTACCCAAAATTCATTTTTAGAAATTTCCGGAAATTTATGAAAAATTTCGGTCATTTATGGTAATATTACAGGTATATATGGTAACTTTCCATAAATAACCGCAAAATTCTATTATCTGCAACCAAAATTTCCTCACAGTTTTTACGGTGAGTGGGCTGATAACAATAAAATGCGAGCTCATAGATGCATAATTTTCATTATTCACCTCTGACGTCACTTTTTAGTCCCTAGGGAGTAAAAAGTACTTTTCACTCCCTAGGGAGTAAAAAGTAGAGATTTAGCCCCGCTGCATAGGCGTCTCAAAGGGCTGAAATCATGCATGTGTCATAAAAAAACTTTTAAAAATTAAAAAAAAAATCCATTGAATTAATTTGAATTGTGTTAATTTAGTATAATTCAAGTGAACTAAACAATTCCAAAGAATTTAAAAGAATTCAGGGTGAAATCCAAAAAATAATTTCAAATTTCTTCAAATCTTGAAAACCCTACTAATTTATAACCAAAAAAGTGACCAATAACTGCAAACCAATTTAAAAGAATTCAAATGAATCAGAAATAATTTTAAAAATCGAAAAAATTCCATTGATTTTAGTAAAATTGGAGCGAATTTAGTGGAATTTAAGGGAAATGAAAAGAAATCAATGAAATTCATAAAAAATCAAGCTGAATATAGCAAGCATTAAAGAGGATTTAAAAGAATTTGATGAAAAGCTTAAGAATTTAAGATGAGTTTTAGAGACTTCAAGGTGAATTGAACAAAAACTTTTTAGGAATCCAATTAACTGAGTAAAATTGAGTGAATTTACAAGAATTCAAAAGAATTCAGGATTAATTATTAAGAATTCAGGGCGAATTCCAAATGAATTGCAAAAAATCTTTGAAAATCTCTTCAAATTTTTGAAACATTACAAAATTCAGTTAAAATATTAAAAAATTAAAATCCCTTAAAATTATTAAAACCCTTGGAAATCCCTTGAAATTATTTAAGTCTCTTGAAATGCCTTGGAATCTTAAAATACCCTAAAATATTTGAAAGTCTTTGAAATCCCTTCAAACCATTTAAATAAATAAAAACTTTCTGGGAATTACGAGTTTTCAACCAAATAAGTGAATTTTTAATTGAAAAAGATCAATTTTCTAGCAAAAAAAATAAAATAGCTACATTATTAATGAAAATTTCATTGTCAACAAAAAAAAAAGAATTTTCAACCAAATTTGTTAAATTTTTAACCAAAGAAATTAACTTTCAACTAAAATGATGCAGTTTCAATCATATAAATAAATTTTTAACCAAATAGTTCAATTTTCAACCAAAAAGGTGATATTGCTACCAAAAAAAGACAAAATTTCAACAAAATAGATGAATTTTCAACTAAAAAAGATAAATTTTTTAACAAAAATAGAACAGTTTAATTTCAATTTAGAGAAATAAGTTTTTAACCAAATAAAATAATTTTCCAACGAAAT
>CAKNYM010051510.1:317018-341145 GCA_932195095.1 Andricus curvator
AAAAAAATAGAATAATTTTATTTTTAGTTAGAGAAATAAGTTTTTAAGCAAATAAAATAAATTTTCAACGAAATAGTTCAATTTTCAACCAAACAAATGAATTTTCGATCAAAAAGATTAAATGTCTATAAAAAAAATCGAAAATAATTTAGTTAAATTTTTAGTTTAAAAAAATTAATTTTCAATAAAAACACTAATTTTCAATAAAATAAAAATTAATTTTCAATACAAAATTAATATCCTGCCAAAAAAGAACAATTTTTAACAAAATATATGAATTTTCAACCAAATATTTTAGTTTTTAATGGAATTTTTAACCAAATAGTTGAATTTTCAACTGCAGACAATAAATGTCTAAGCAAACATAGAATAGTTCGATTTTCAGTTCAGAAATAATTTTAAAAATGCTACAAAATCATTAAATTGTAACAAAGTAGTTCCACTTAGTAGATTTTATTCTAAATAAAGGGTAATTAGTGCGCAATGTTCAAATCTTTTAAAATTCCCTAAAATATTTAAAAAGCTCTTAAAAATGCCTTAGAAGTTTAAAAAAATAGTTTGAAGTCTTAAAAATCCTTTCAAATTGTTAAGATCTATTAAAAAATTATAGGAATCTTTAAAAATACCCTGAAATATTTCAAAAGAATTCAAGACACTTCAAAAATATGTCCTGAATTGAATAGTGCGCGATTAACCCATGAGTTAATTTATTGAAAGAAAAGTGACATAGGGTACAGTAGGGACCAAATCTTGAAAATAGGGTACTTTAGGGACCTTAACTGAAAATAGGGTACAATAGGGGATATAGGGACCGGTCTGTGAGGCCTGCTAGCAGTAATTGTACAGAAATTTAATATGAATTTAACTGTACGCGCCAAAGAAACCTGGTGAATGAAAAACGAACCTAGCCAACAAAAATTTGTATGGAAGTCAGAGAATTTCATGGGTCAGGTAAAAGTAAGGGACTTAGAAAATATATTGCAAAAGTCAGGGAATTTCTATAACTTTAAATAACTGCCAGGCAGAATAAATATGAAAAATTTCAATTTTAATTTGAAATTGTTTTATTCTGTTTATAAAAGATTCTTGGTTAAAAATGTTACAAGTTTGAAATTCTCGTCTTTGAATGTTAATGGTCATCCTTTAAAAGTTAAAAGTCATCCTTTTTGGTTGAAAATTCAACTGTTTTGTCGAAAAATCGTCTTTTTGGGTTGAAAATTTTACTATTTTCGTAGAAAATCTACTTTTTGATTAAAATTCATATTTTGATTTTGGAAAGCCAATGAAATCTTTTTTGGATAAAAATTCAACTATCTTTTTTAAATATTTGTCTTTTTCATTTAAAAATTCATCTGTTTGAGTAGAGATTTCATCTTTTTGATAAAAATGCAACTATTTGGCTGAAAATTACTGTTCTATGCTTGAGGATTCAACTATTGTTTGCAATTTTTTTTTAAAGAAATTTTCTTTGTTAGGAAATTATTTTTTTGTTGAAAATTCATATTTTTAGTTGAAAATTCATATCTTTCGTTGAAATTTTAACTATTTTGTTAAAAACTGATCTTTCTTAATTGAAAATTTACCTATGTGGGTAAAATTTGAACTACTTTGTTGCAAATTAATTTTTTGTTGAAAATTCAATTTCTGTGCAGAAAACTCGTCTTTTGGCTTTAAGTTTCAACAATTTGGGTGAACTTTTTTTTCTTCCTTCATCCTTCTAGGTTGAAAATTCAATTATTTTGTAGAAAATTTAATTAGCTTGTTCAAAATTCAAGTATTTTGTTGAAAGGTCAACTTTTATGGTAGAAAAGTAATTTTGTTTTGTTTAAAATGAATAAATAACTTTTAAAATTTATAATTTATATCTGAAATATTGTTTTATTCCGTTTATAAAAGATCCTATGTTGAAAATATTACAAGGATAAAATGCTGGTATTAGAATGTTAAGGGCCAGGAAAAATTAAAAATTGGTCAAGGAAAAAGCTGGGAATTTTCAAAATGAAGTTTTCATCCTGCAAAGCATATATTATCTTAAATAAAAAAATTTCCATAAGTTTAAGTACGGTCCCTCATTGACAACCTATAATCGATTCCTTCCTAGTGTATTCAGCATTTTCGATAAAATCCAAAAAAATTTTGAGCAAAATTAGGTAAATTAAAGATAAAATTATATTAATTTTAATATGTATTTTTGAATTATTGATTATAAAATGTGGTTGTATTATAATGGCCCAAATATTTAATAACAGCTCTATCGATCGAATTTCCTCTTTATTTAAAAAAATTAACATTTTTCAGTAGTTAAATATTATGTGACATAAAAAAGCTCCCCTCTGGCCATTTGCAGACAAACTTATTCTCTTTCTTGAGAGTGTACTTGAGCTTTCCTTTCAAAGGAAAGTAGACAAAAATAAAAATCAGAAATCTATAGAAATGAGAAATAAAAAAAATCTGTTCAATGAGAAGGAAAGTGTTGATAATGTTAAATAAGGGTCTATACATAAAAATAAAGAAACTGATCATTAAAAATAAAAATAAATTAATAGTAAACTCAATAATAATATAATAATTAATTAAAATATATTATTAT
This sequence comes from Andricus curvator, assembly GCA_932195095.1. Taxonomy (NCBI): domain Eukaryota; kingdom Metazoa; phylum Arthropoda; class Insecta; order Hymenoptera; family Cynipidae; genus Andricus; species Andricus curvator. The sequence goes on from CAKNYM010051510.1 coordinate 319,609, forward strand.
TAATTATATTATATATATATATATATATCATAATTATATATTATAATAAATATACTATTATTATATATATATTATATTAATAAAAATTAATAAATTAATTAATAATAATAAATAACTAACGATGAAACTGAAAAACAAGATTGAATGATTCATTCAAATTTTGATTGTTCCAAAATTAGTTTCAGCCGAATTTCTATCCCTGAATTAAAAGCATCTAATCCAAAACATTCGAACTTGGAAGAATAAAAAATCAAATATTTCAAATGGGTCAAATTGTTATCAAAACAAATTTGAACCATCAGTATAACTGTGATTTAATCAAAAAGAATTTGAAATAAAAATAAAAAATAAATTTCCTTTTCTAAATTAAATTAAAACAGGGTGATGCGATGAGTGAATTTTTAATTTTTAAGTAAGATATCAATTATTTCCTCACCTCTAAGATCCACCTCTGTACGCTTGCTGTTCAGTACTGCCGCGATCCTTATTCTATGGAAAACATAGTCCTGGATCACAGGGGGTGGGGACTAGGTCAACAGGGTTGCTAGAAAATTCCAATTTAAAAATTTCCCTGACAAAATTTTCATTTTCCCTGATTTTATAAGGGGTATTCAACAAGTCACGTAAGACTATGGGGGGGGGAAAAAAAAAAAAAATCCTAACTAAAAAAAAATGGTTATGTATTTACAAAAAAAAAAGTAAATCCAGATATATTAAAATAGATTAAATCCAGCGTATTAAAACTTAAAGCAATTGCATTTTCAATAAAACAGATAAACTTTTAACTAAACAGTTAATTTTTCAACCGAGATGATTAATTTTTTACTAAAAGACAAATTTTCAACCAATTAGTTGAATTTTTATCTCAAAAAGGCAGATTTTAAACCAAAATTGGAATAAATTAATTTTCAGTTAAAACACTTAAATTTCAACAGAAATTTTTTTTTCTCAACAATAAAGTTAAATTTTCAAGAAAAAAAAATGAATTCTCAACAGAAAGTGTGATTGTTGATATTTCCACCATAAAATATTTTAAATTTAAATAAAAAATTTAAAAAACAGTTGAATTAAACCAAAGAATACACATTTTCAACAAAATAGTTGAATCCTCAAACAAAACAGATCAATTCTTAACCAAGCAGTTGAATTTTTTACCAAAAAAGGGACTTTTTAACCAAATAATTGAATTTTCAACAAAATAATTAAATCCTCAATCAAGTAGGAGAATTTTTAAATAAACAAGATGAATTCTGAATAACCAATCTTATGAAGGCAGAATTTTTAACGAAAAGGGGAGATTTCTTGAAAATAGGGTAACAAAGAGGAACTCTTAAAAAAAACGAATTTGCAACAAAATACAAGAATTTTCCACCAAATAGTTGAGTTTTTACCTTTAAAAAACCAAAACAGAATAATTTTCAAACTAAAAGGGGGGATTTTCAACAAGAGTGAATTTTCAAACAAGAAAAATTTCTTCTTAGTCAGTAGAAAAATTTGTTATTCAAAATGTTTAACTTTCAAGCTAAAAACACGAATTTTCTACAAAACAGTCGAGTTTTCATGTCGAAAATAATTGAATTTTCAACCCAAAAAGAGGAGTTTTTTCATAAAATAAATGAATTTTCAAATAAAAAAAGATCAGGTTTTAAGAATAAATGGAATAATTACATTTTCAGTTAAAACAATTAATTTTCAACAACAAAAAACGAATTTACAACCAAAAAGGTCAATTTTTCAACCAGAGAAATCTATTTTTAACTAAAAAAGATAATTTTTTAACTGAAAATAAAATAGGTAAATTTTTTGCCAAAAACAGTTGAATTCAACCAAAAAGACACATTTTCAAAGAAATAGTTCAATTTTCTATCAAAATAATGGAATTTTCAACCCAAAATGACGAATTTTCAACCAAAAAAGTATAAAACTTAAGTTTTCAGCTAAAAAATTAATTTTAAGCCAAAAATGGAAGTTAAATTTTCAGTTCAAAATATTAATTTTCAAACAAAAAAAATTTTCACAGAATAGTTCAATTTTGTTACAAAATAATGGAATTTTCAAACCAAAAATACGAATGGTTAACAAAACAGTCGAACTTTCAAATTAAAAGACGAATTTTCAACGACAAAAAAAAAACACATTTTCAACAAAATATTTAAATTTTCAACTAAAATGATGAATCTTCAACCAAAAGGAATTTAAGTAAAAACAGTTTAATTCAGCCAAAAAGATAAAAAAATTGTTACATTTTCAATTAGATATTTCAATTTTCATCCTACAAGATGAATTTGCAAAAACAAAAAAGATTAAACTTGAACGAAAAAAGTTGATTTTACAACCATGTATTTGAATTTTACAAAAAGAAGATTTTTTGTAAGACAGTTGAATGTTTAACCAAGAAGGACAAATATTAACTTTAAAAGGACGAATATTTAACAAAACAGTTGAATTTACAACAAAATAATTCAATTTTCAACAGAATAGTTGAATTTATAACCTAATACTGGAATTTTCTACCTAAAAAGATGAATTTTCAATCAAATGGCCGAATTTTCAAACAAAAAAGATTAAAGTTCAACCACAGTTGCATTTTCAACAAAGTAGTTGAATTTTGCCAAAAAGAATAAAAAAGTTCATATTTAACCATGACAGAATCAAGAAAGATGACTTTTCTACTAAAAGATGAATTTTCAATCCAAAAGAACGAATGTTTAACAACACATTTGCATTTCCGACCAAAAAGATGACTTTAATAAAATAGCTGAATTTTCAACATAACAATAGACTTTTCAATTAAAATGAATTGCCTTTCATTAAAAAACAGTTGTATTTTTTTATCGAGTTCTATTTTTTCAGTTTACATTTAAGGGGAAAAACGAGAAAAAGGGAAAGTTTCTTGAAAACAGCGGAAAAGAGGAATTCTTGAAAAAAAGGGAAAAAGAAGGGAATAGGGTAGTCTGTCATTAATACTATCGTTGTTTAAAATCCACCTAATTAAAAAAAAAAGAGAACTAGTAGAAAAATAAAAATTTTTGTGGTCATTCCTACTTCTGTGGAAAACAAAAGAAGGTTTGAAACATTTTCTAGGTCAATGCGGTGGCCCAAATAAAGAAAACCTAGTGCGCCGAAGTACCAGCTGGCTAAATCTTTAAAGAATGTTGAATCAAATAGAATACATCGATAATGAAAACTGGTTCAAACTAGATTTTGTACTAGCGAATATAGTCAATGTACTTCAACTAAAAATTTTCTTTCCAAAGAAAGTTTTAATTGGTTAATAATCTCATTATTAGAAAAATAGTATATGCAGCAAATCCTGAAAAATATAACTACCCACTAAATTTCAAGATTAATAGAAGAAATTAATTTTTAATTAATTAATTAAAAAATCAATTCTTCCTATATCTCGTTACTCAAAAGAAAAGAAAAAAAACCCAAACTTAAATCTTAAAACTGCATTTATTTTGAGCACCTTCGAACTAACTAAAGGAACTTTAGATAATGCACAGTAATAACCGAAGAACCCTTAATCAAAATTTGCACGAGATTTTTAAAATAATTTTTTTTCACCTTGTACCGCATCAAACGAAAAAGTTGGCACAACACTCGAAAATTATTTTTACTCGTCCTTCTGTTATTCTAGTGCATTCATCCGTGCAATAAAAACGACTTCATATTCTTTTCAATGAATTTATGATCGAATCTGTCTTTCCATAAAACTGCCGACGAGTCGACGGAAATCGTGCGGTTTGGATCAAATTGTGACAATAAATAAAAACGATGCTTAGCAGGCGCTGCCTGGTAAAATAAGCACCGAGTCCGAGAAATCAGCCATGATTCGCCCAGCTGTACATTAGTTACAATGAGTTTTTTTTACCTACTTATTAACAATAGCAATTCGTTACTAGGTGCTCTCGTTGAAACATTACGAGTGTCAGAGTTGGGAGGGATCCCGATCGAGGGTAACGTCGAGATGATAATTTTCCTATTTTTCCCCTCAAACGGAAGTGATCCTTCGAGCGCAGAGTTTCAACTCGAAGATTTACTTAGAAGCCTGTTCTAGGTAAGCGATAAGGTCTCCCCTTTCTTGAGGCTTCTTGAGTCCAGCGAACACCATTTTCGTGCCGGGAATGTACTTCTTTGGGTTTTCCAGGTACTCGAATAACGTGTCCTTATTCCAAGAGATGCCTGTAAAAAAAGGTTTATCATCAGATTAACGGGTGTTTTACTTTAGTGGATGATTCTTTATTGAATAAAGGATTCAGAGGGGAAAGTACCTTTTGCTTTGTTTGCATCTGTGTATGCATATCCAGCTGCCTGTCCTGTTTTTCTACCGATCAACCCGTGTAAATTGGGACCAACTTTGTGCTTGCCACCAGCTTCGATGGTGTGGCACTGCGAGCACTTTTGAACGAAAATCTGAAACCAATTTTGAAGTTTGTAAATATTAAATATAAATTAATACCAAAAAGGTTCACTAAATAAATTAAAACCGTAAACATGAAATGAAAACTACAAATTTGTTGTAATAGTATCACATTTTTTTATTTTAGCGATTTTAAAGTTAGACGCATCTAATTAATTGGAATTAGCAGGGCTTGCCTCAGCCTTTACTTGAAAAATGTAAAAAAGTGGCTTATTTAAACCGAAAAAGTTCTTTTGAATTCAAAAGAACTAAAAAGAATTCGATGAAATTGAGAAGAGTGCCAGGTAAATTTTAACGAATTCAGGGAGCTTAAAAAAATAAACCAATTAATTACATAAAATTCGAGTGAATTTCGCGGATTTTTAGAGCAATGAGAAGAATTCGCTGAAATTCATCAAAGTTCAAGTGAATTGAAAAAAATCAAAAATATTCCACTGATTTCAGTAAAATTGTAGTGACTTTATGACAGTTCAAGGGAATTCAGAATTTTAAAATAAAATTCCTAAGAATTCAAGGTGAGATTAAAAGACTTCAGGGTGAATTAGAAAAAAACTAAAAAGAAATTTTTTTAATACATTTAATTGAGTGGAATTGAGTGAATTTAGAAGAATTCAAGTAAATTCAAATGAATTCAAAAGAGAAACATTAAGAGAATTTCGAAGATTTAAAATAAATTAAAAAGAACTCAAGATAGATTAATACGAATTCAGGATAAATTCGAAATTAATTCAAACGAGTTGAAAAAAATCAAAAATATTCCACTGATTTCAGTAAAATTATCGTGAATTTGGAAGAATTGAACAAAATAAATAAAATGTTCATCGAATTGATTAAAATCGGAGTGAACATCGTTCAGGGCGAATTCAGCAGAATTTAAGTAGATATTGAAAAAAAATCCAAATTTTGAATGAATTGAGGAAAATTCAAGGGAATTTAAAAGAATTTGATGAAATGCAGAAGAATTCAAGTTGAATTCTAAAAAATTCCAGGTAAATGAAACAAATTTAAAAGAATTCCAAAAATTTAAAATAATTAAAAGACATCAGGATAAATTAATAAGAATTCAGGGTGAATTCCAAATGAACTAAAAAATATCCAAAATATTCCAATGATTTCAGTAGAATTGGAATGAATTCATAAGAATTCAAGGGAATTCAAAAGAATTTGATAAACTGTCTAAGAATTCACGATGAGTTTAGAAGAATTCACAATGAATTAAAAAAAATCCTTAAACATTTTTTTATCCATTTAATTGAGTAGAATCAAGAGAACTTAGAAGAACTCAAGTAAATTTAGAAGAATTCAAGTAAATTCAAATGAATTCAGAGAGAAACATTAAGAGAATTTCGAAGATTTCAAATAAATTAAAAAGAACTCAAGATAGATTAATACGAATTCAGGGTAAACTCGAAATTAATTCAAAAGGGTTGACAAAAATTCAAAAAATCCAAAATATTCCACTGATTTCAGTAAAATTATAGTGAATTTGGAAGAATTGAACAAAAGTGAAAAAATTAAAAATGTTCATCAAATTGATTAAAATGGGAGTGAACATAATTGAGGGCGAATTCAAGGGAATTTAAGTCGATATTGAAAAAAATTCAAAGTGAATTTAGAGAAATGAGAAGAATTCGATGTAATTCATAACAATTCAAGTGAATTGAAAACAATTAAAAAATATTTTTTAAATGCATTGAATTTATTAAATTTTGAATGAACTAAGGAAAATTCAAGGGAATTTAAAAGAATTTGATGAAATGCATAAGAATTCAAGTCGAATTCTAAAAAATTCTAGGTAAATGAAGCAAATTTAAGAGAATTCAAAAAAATTCCAAAATAATTAAAAGACTTCAGGATAAATTAATAAGAATTCAGGGTGAATTCCAAATGAACTAAAAAACATTCAAAATATTCCACTCATTTCAGTAAAATTGGAGTGAATTCATAAGAATTCGAGGGAATTCAAAAGAATTTGATAAACTGTCTAAGAATTCAAGGTGAGTTTGAAAGAATTCACAATGAATTTTTTTTTAATCCTTAAACATATTTTTATCCACTTAATTGAGTAGAATTGAGAGAATTTAGAAGAATCCAAGTGAATAAAAAATAAGCCGGTGAGCGTTTAAAGAATCAAGAGAATTCTAAAGATTTAAAAACATTTTCAAAGAATTCAGGATACATTAATAAGAATTCAGGGTGAATTCGAAATTAATTCAAATGAGTGAAACAAATTCCAAAAATCCAAAATATTCCACTGATTTTAGTAAAATTATAGTGAATTTAGAAGAATTCAAGAGAAGTGAACACAATTCAGGGCGAATTCAATAGAATTTAATTGAATGGGGAAAAAACGAAATAAATATAATTCGAATGAATTTAGAAAAATAAGAATTCAATGAAATTCATAAAAATCCCAAGTGAATTAAACAAAATCAACTGAATTTAAAACAATACAAAAATATGAAAAAATGCATTGAATTCAATAAGTTTTGAAATGAGTTTTGAAATATTCAATGCAATTCAAAAGAATTTGATGAAATTCTTGAGACATTAATTTGAGTAAAATTGAGTGAATTTAGAAGAATTCCAATAAATTCAACTGAATTTAAAAGACTTCATGATAAATCATCAAGAATTCAGACAGAATTCCAAATGAATTGAAACAAGTCCAAAATATTCTACTGATTTCAGTAATTGGATTGAATTTATAAGAATTCAAGAGAATTTAAAAGGATTTGATAATATGCCTAAGAATTCAAAGTGAGTTTAAAAGATTTAAGGGTGAATTAAAAAAAACTAAAAAATAGTTTTTAAATCCATTTAAATGAGTAGAATTGAGTAAATTTAGAGGAATTTCATGTGAATTCAAAAGAATTCAACAGAGGTTAAAAATATCAAGAGAATTAAGCAAATTTAAAAGAATTGATGATAAATTAATAAGAATTCAGGGTTAATTCGAAATGAATTCAAATGAGTTGAAAAATTCCAAAAATCCAAAATATTCCACTGATTTCAGTAAAATTGTAGTGAATTTAGAAGAATTCAAGGGAATTCAAGAGACTTTGAAGAAATTCATAAGAATCTTAAAGAATATATTATTGAACAAAATTTTGAGTTCAAGGTGAGTTTAAGACTTCAGGATGAATTAAATTGATCCATTGACTTGAATAAAATTGAGTGAAATAAGAATTCAAGTGAGTTCCAAAGAATTTAGAATAATTTAAGAGAATTCGATGGAATTCATACGAAATCAAGATAAATTAAAAATAATATACAATAGAATAAAACAAAATTTTTTTAATCCAAAAATATTTAATTGAATTCGGAAATGCTTGGGTTCTCTGTTTTAATTTATTGGTAGAAGTGACTGAAGCCATATTTTTATTTTAAAAAGTGACTTTATCTTAAAAAAGTGACTAAGAAGTTATTTGAGAACAAAAATTGACTAAAAGTGACTGTGTGGCAGCCAAGGGAATTAGAATATTTAAAATTTGTGGCTTTCAGTTAAATGTATATACATAAAAATAAGTTCTTTTCTCAAGTGAACGACATGACATTAACCATGTTTATTTTTACACTCCAACTTTAAATCTTAGGACGTCGCGAGTAATACTTTAATGCAATTTCGACACGTGTTTCGTACTTACATGCTAATTTCTAAATATGATACAATTTTTGTTTCATAATATCTTAAATATAATAGTTTTTTCAACAAATTGGATCCCTTTTTGTAATTTTAATTTCCTTACCTTCTTTCCTTTTTCGGCATCTCCAGCGGGGACTCCCATTGTGTTAATTTGTTCTACAATAAAAAAAAGACAGATATTGTAGTTTTACATTAACATCTACTGGGTGGATAAGCTCTTATCGCAATAATGTGAGGACGATAATGTTCTACCGAAGTACATTTTTTTTCTCCTTTGATTTAAAAAATGTTATTGTAGTGCAAACTACTTCTTTTTAAATCAGATATAAAAATCTTTCTACGGAAAAAATTTGTGAAAAATAGTAAAATATAAAAATACAACTATTTTCAACACAAAAAACTCTAATATATAATGTGGTATTTCAGAATGGATGATTTTTAATGAAAATAGGGGAATAAATTCTTTCAAATAAAATTATTGTAGGTACAATATTAAATTCATTATGAAACAAATATAGTTGATTAATAGTTGAATAATAGTTGATTTGTCAACCAGAGATGAATTTTCAACTGAAACTATGAATCTTCAACCAAACAAATTGATTTTTGACAAAGTAGTTCAACAGTCAACCAACTATACTTCAATTTTCAAAAAAAAAAAATGAATTTTCAACCAAGAGGACTAATTTTCAACTAAAAAATATATATTTTCAATAAAATAAATGAATTTTCAACCAAAAAATTGAATTTTTCACTAAATAGTTGCATTTTCAACTAAAAACATCATTGTTTACCTAAAAGTGGAATAGTTAAATTTTCAATTAAGAGATTACTTTTCAACCAAAGAAAAACAAATTTTCACCAAAATATGAGATGAATTTTTAACCAAGAAGACTAATTTTCTACTAAAAAAGCGAAGTTTCAACCAATACTTGCATTTTTAATTAAAAAAAGATAAATGTTCACCTAAAAGTGAAATAGTTACATTTTCGGTTAAAAAAATTACTTTTCAACTGAAGAGAAACGAATTTTTACCAAAACAGTTCGCTTTTCAACCAAAACAAGATCAATATAAAACAGTTGAATTAAATAAATAAAAAAAACGAATTTTAAACAAAATAGTTAAATTTTCAAGCAAATATATAAAGCTTCAACTAAAAAGTGATTTTTTAACAAAGTGGTTCAAAATTCAACCAAGTAATTGAATTTTCAACCAAAGAATGCGAATTTTCAACCAAAGTGGAGTTTTTAATCCTAAAGATGAATTTTCTATCCAAAAAGACAAATGTTCTAAAAAACAGTTGAATTTCTGACCAAAAATGAGACTTTTCAACAAAATAGTACACTTTTCAATTAAAAAGAATGAACTTTAACTTTTAAAAAATAATTTTTTTTTATGGAGTTTTATTATTTTAGTTTACATTTAAGTGAAAAAACTAGAAAAAGGTAAAGTTTCTTGAAAACAGGGGAAGAAAAGAAATAATTCTTTTAAAAAAGGGGACAAGGGGAAAGAGTGTAAAGCCTGCGGCAATATAAATAAAGAGACTGAACATCGACGTGTTAAAATTAGAATCACCGGAAAATCTGAAGGTGAAAAATGCGGGGGGAAAACCAGGAAAACTGCCATTCATCAGAATCTACTACATTTAATTAGGCAACTCTTCTTTAATAAATGACACGAATCTCACAAAGCTGCCGCGTTTTTGAAGAACACCATTAACTCAAAAAAAATTGAAAAATGAGTTTCTTCTTATCAATGGAATCGTAAAAAAATACACCTGATTATTAAACCAGTATCGAAAATTGTTAATAACATGAAAAATAATTATTGTATAATTATTGAAAAACACCGTTAACTCAAATATTGTCGAGAATTATTTCGCAAGAGTACCGTTAACTCGAGAAAGTGGACCGTAACTTGATGAACTAGAAAATAGACGGCCGAATACGTCACAGAAAAATTCACAAGAACACCGTCAACTCGGAGATAACGGCATTCTCAAAATAATTCGATGGCTTTTTGGCGCTGAAATAATTTGGAAAATCACCGTAACGAGTTAACGGTGTTCTTCCGTAATATTCAGGAGCCAAAAAAAAAAAAATTTTATTTCGAGGAACATCGTAACCAGATTAATAAACATTATTAATTTAAAAATAATTACTAACACTGATTAGTTGTGGAAGCAAACATGGAGGGAACATTCAAAAGTTTTCGATCCTAGCCTTTTCTATTTTAATATATTTTTTTAATGCTTCTATATGTATAATAAAGTAGTATAATAACTGGTATTTTGAATTATAATAAACATTTTTGACGCTCTTTTAAGAGGACATAATTAATCAAACGATTTTTATTTTGCAGAATATTATGTGAAACTTTTTGTTTATAAAAATATAGTTTAATATAATGATGTAGCTGATCTTGTAACATCTATCGAATAAGGATGCATTTAACTAAATAAAGTAAATTAATTAACTTAAATAAGATTTATTTAGTTGTAAAGTTTAGATTGAACGGTAACTGAATTAAAAAATTCTGGTTTTAGCAAATATATTTATTTCAAATCTAAGCACTCGTTTAGTTTTTCTATATATTCTTTAAAACCTTGAAACATGCTTTTTAATATTTATGTCTATTTTCTTAAACTGAAATAGATTATAATAATTAATAACCAGCATTCAACATATATTTGTTTCCAAATATTTAATGAATTACCAAAGTTTGCCAGATAATTGTATACGATCGCGATGTTTTTTAGCCATGAAGCAATGTAACGAAAAAACAGAATCTAAAACAAATAATAATTTAAATGTCATTATTTAAATAACAATACTTAAAACGTTACCAACTTGAATACTATTAATATTATTATTTGTATTAGTATAATAATTGATAAAATATTAAAAACAATGAGTGATAATACTGAAATAATTCATTAGGGACTAACTTAATATTAATTAAACGATAATAATTAATATATTAGTTTTTTATTCAATGTACACCGTTTTCGGGGTTTTAAATATCTAAAATCCCTCTCCCACAGGAGATCGTCAGAAATTAAACCCTTTAGCAGCTGGATATTTATTAGAAGCGCTCGCATTTGCCTGAAAATTTGGTCAGAGAAGTGGAAAAACTGCAGAAACTCAAAAACTCCTGAGTACAGCCGGTTACCGACAGACGAGTTTGAAAGTGAATTTCTTTTTAAATTCCTTTAAATAAGCGTTCCAAGCGTAACAAGTTTCAAACAGTTTTCGTCGATTTTCTCGGTTTCACTGAATTCTGAGTTAACGATGTTCTTCAAAAACAGGGCAGAATGGCTTGAAAATTCATCCTTCATGGGTTGAAAATTCAACTGTTTTGTAGAAAATTCAACTATTTTGTACAAAACTAAACTTTTTGTAGAACTTTTTTTTATTGAAAATTAATTCTCTTAAATGAAAATTTAACTACTCCATTTTTTTGTTAAAAATCGATCTTTTTTAGTTAAAAAAATTAAACAATTTAGTTAAAAAATTTAGTAACGAGAAAAAAATGAACTAAAAATTATTCAAATAAACTTTGGATTAACATCACATTCACTGTGCAAACCATTAGTTTAAAATGTATGCAATTTGTTAAAAATTCGTCCTTTCTGGTAGAAAATTAATCTTTTCATTTGAAAATTTAACTATTTAGTTCAAAATGTATTTACTTTGTTGAGAATTCATCTTTTTTGGTAGAAAATTAATCATCAACTACTAAAATAAACTAAAATTCAACTATTTGGTTAAAAATGTGTTTATTTTGTTGAAAATTCGTTTTTTTTTTAATATTCAAATTAATCTTTTTAACTTAAAATTTAACAATTCCACTTTTGGTTGAAAGTTGATCTTTTTATTTGAAAATTCAACTACGTGGTTAAAAATTAATTTATTTCATTAAAAATTTATATTTTTCGGTAGAAATTAGTCTTCTTGTTTGAAAACTTATATTTCTAGTTGAAAATTCAACTACCTTGTTAAAAATTAGTGTTATTCTTTGGTTGAAAAGTAATCTTTTTAACTGAAAATTTAACTATTCCATTTTTGGTTAGAAATATATCTTTTTGAGTTGAAAATATAACTATTTGGTGGAAAATTCATGTATTTTGTAAAAAATTAATTTCTTTGGTTGAACAATGAACTTTTTTGTTGAAAATTGATATTTTTTATTTGAAAATTAAACTATGTGGTTGAAAGTACATTTATTTTATTGAACATTTATCTTTTTGGTTTGAAAATTCAACTATCTTGTTAAAAAATAGTTTTTTTCTTTTGTTGAAAAGTAATCTTTTTAACTGAAAATTTAACTGTTCCCGTTTTGGTTAAAAATAGATCTTTTTGAGTTGAAAATATAACTATTTGGTGGAAAATTCATGTATTTTGTTGAAAATTCGTCTTTTTGGTAGAAAATTAATCTTCTTGGTTAAAAATTCATTTATTTGGTTGAAAAATTAACTTTTTTGTTGAAAATTCGTATTTTTATTTATTAAAATTGATTTAAAAGTAATTGTTAGGGATTTAATTTTTTTTTTAAACAATACTTATTGTCTCTAGAGTTAAGTTGGCAGAAGTGTCGATGCGTACGTGCGTAGTTGCGAGTGGCTGGCGAGTCAGTCGATTGGCGTCCGTCTGTATGTCGGTTGGTGTCGAAATCGAAGCGGGGCATAAGGCCGGAATTAGCGCTTGGCAAAAGGCCGATAAAGCTGGGTTAAAGAACCGAAAGATCAGTTACCGTGTTAACTTTGGGCAGAAGTGCCGACTTGAAATGTTATTTGTTTCACTACTATTTTATTAATAAACTCCTTATAACATTACGTGAAGTGGATTCGCAAATTCTTTTATCCCTGATTTCTGAATTTGGCGGTATATTATAACAATTTTCTAAGTGTGGGGTTTGCTAAAAAGTGTTCCCTATTGTTCTCAGTGCAGTGGAATTAATTTTCTTATGTGAAATGGGCCAAAAGTGAAATTTTCGAAGCATTTTTCAAAATGGCGGCCATGCAAGTTTGAACGTGCCAGCGTGGTAGCCGAGACAAAGAAGGTGTTGGTAACTGTGGATGGAATGAGTCGATAAAGAAGATAAGTTCGGTTACCAATATAGTGTGTCCTTCGAATCTTGGATAAAGTGACAGTCTAGTTTAACTGTTATATGTATCAGTGACGTGTCAAAATGAGTTCACCGGAAGACAAGCGAGAAAGAGAGCAAGCGGCTCTTGAACTTCAGAATCGTCAACAAGCTGAAAGAGAACGAGCGATGCTTGAATTCCAGATTCAACGACAGCAACTGAACCAGCATCAACAGAATACGGGATCGGACGTCTTCACTCCAGCTAGTTCCAGAACGAATGATAACCCTGGGCAGAATAGGGCTCAATTTCAACCTCAACAACAGCCCGCTGGCGATCAAATGAATCAGCTGTTGGCAGCGATGACTGCTTTGTTGAAGCAAAGTTCGACTTTGACGGAAGTTGTTAGTCAGGATCGTCCAAGAGAGACTATGTACAGTGTCTTGCCTGATCTGTCACATAATATTGCCAATTTTGATGGAGTGGAGAGTGCCTCCGAAGCCAAATCATGGTTGAAACAATTGGAATCTACAGCTATACTGCATCATTGGACGGAAGCTGTTGCTTTTGAGACAGCGAGGTCTCATCTGAAAAAGGCTGCAAGAAACTGGTACCTTAGCCGCCAGGACAAAATTGTTGATTGGGAAACGTTCATATCCGAATTTAAAGGAACGTTTTTATTTGAAAAGACACTTACCCAGAGATGGCGAGAAATGGAACAGAGGAGCCAACAACCTGGAGAAAATACTAGGGAGTATTTCTTTCATAAATCAAGATTGTGCAAAGATCTTGGACTAACTTTTAAAGAAACCAAGACACAAATAGCAATCGGTCTATGGTCAAAGGATCTCGCCAGCAATATAATGGCAACGGGTCATCTCGAGCTCGATGATTTACTGGAGAGCATCCAGGAAATGGAGGCGCTAGAAAACGCAAGAAAACAGCGCATCTCGTCAAGAAAGAAAGAAGCGTCTTCGCAGCCCTTCCAGTCTTCAGCTTCACATCGAAAATCGATTTCCGACTCAAAATCAACAAGTCAGCAAGCGTCTACGTCACAGTCAGGTAACGAGAAAGCGAACACCGAAGATTCACGTAAGTGTTACCGATGTAATAAGACAGGTCATATCGCTAAAAATTGTACCGAAAAACGCGAGATTAAATGTTTTAGGTGTAATGAGATCGGGCATATCGCTACATCGTGTACAAAACCAAAAAAGCTTTCGAACGCGGAAGTTAATGTTGTCAATCGTAATTTGGAAAACAATAGAGCGAAATATAAAAAGAAAATTCAGATAGGCGAATATTTCTTGAACGCATTAATTGATCCGGGAAGTAGTGATTGCACAATAAAGGCTTCAGTGGTTTTGGCTAAAGGGTTTAACGTTATTCGTATACCTAGTGTTTTAGAAGGTTTTGGAAATTCCCAAAATTTCACAAATTCGTGTGGAATAATTCGAGAGCGATTAACAGTAGATAACGGAACTGCGGAAGATGTTTCTTTTAGAATTGTCCCAGATGATGCTCAACGCTTTGATGTTCTTGTCGGACAGAACTTTACGGAATTACCGCATATTGTATACTATAAAATCGACGATCGATTGGAATTTTGTAACCGTAGTGGATTTGCGTTTGATTTGGATCCGGCTATCGAACCTTCGAATTTTGAAAAAGCAAGTGTCACGAAAGACACTCAACTTCCTCCCGCTACAATTAATTTTATTGATGTACAAGTGAACAATTCCAAATTAATTTTACCTTACGAGAATACAACCTCAAAGCTTATTCAGTGTCCGAAAGGCAAACAATTAGACGGTAGAATTATGCTTATCGAAGAAGCTCCAAAACTAGAGCCGAGATTTGAACCGGTAGTAGAGTCTGAACTGATAGTCGATCCGGAAGTTACGAAAGAGCAAACCCGCGAATTGCTAAATTTAGTTAACGAATTTCGAATTGTTGTTGCCAAAAGTCTGCTAGAATTAGGGTGTACTGATTTAGTGCAAATGGATATCCAGTTAAAACCCGGAACTGAACCTACCTTTTCAAAACCTCACCGCGCGAGTAATCAGGAACGAAAGATCATGCAAGAGACAGTAAACGAATGGAAGCGGGCTAAACTAGTAACCGATACAGAATCACCTTTCGCTAGTCCCTGTATTCTTATTAAAAAGAAAAATGGAGAACCAAGGATGGTTGTTGACTTTAGAAGACTAAACCAAAACACAGTTAGAATGCATTATCCAATTCCAAATATCGATGATAGTATTGAACATTTATACGGTGCTAGTTTGTTTGCTGTCCTAGATTTAAAATGTGGATACTTACAAATTCCGTTAACAGAAAACGCAAAGGAAAAAACGGCTTTTATAACGCAGGATACAACTGGGCAATTTGAACGGGCTATGTTCGGATTGATGAACGCGCCGTTCTATTTTTCGAAGCTAATGAATAAATTGTTCGGATTATCGAATAAAAACTTAGCTCTCTCGTACTTCGACGACATTTTGATCTATGCCAATTCTTGGGACGAATTAATTGCAAAATTAAGACAGGTTTTTGAATTGCTTAAACAAGCCGGACTAACAATTAATATTAAAAAGTGTAAATTTGGAATGCGTAGCGTTGAATACCTAGGGTTTAAAATTCAAAAGAATGGCATTTCTCCAGGCGAGCAAAAGTTACAAGCTATTCTTGAGTTTCCGACTCCCCGAAATGAACACGAAGTTCGTAGATTTCTCGGTCTCATTGGATTTTTCCGCAGATTTGTGCCAAATTTCGCGCGAATCATGGCACCCATGACAGATTTATTGAAAGAAAAGCGGGTCTTTGTTTGGGGGGAAGCTCAAGAAAATGCTTTCGTTAAAGGGAAACAATTATTGACGTCGAAACCGATTTTGGGAATGTATAACCCGCATGCGAAAAACACAGAACTGCACACAGACGCTTCAGCGGAAGGTCTCGGTGCAATGTTGTTGCAAGAAAACGAGTATCATAACATGCAATTAATTTATGCGATAAGCCGTCGAACCTCGGAAGCTGAAAGGTCGTATCATAGCAGTAAACTTGAGTTGTTGGCGATCGTTTGGGCTCTTGAGCGTTTAAGGCCCTTCCTGATCGGACTCAAGTTTGACGTTATCACAGACTGTCAAGCGCTAGTTTACGTAAACACTAGCAAAACTAAAAATTCACAAATCATTAGGTGGATCAACTCAATCGCCGAGTATGATTTTGATATCCACCATCGAAAAGGAGACCGTATGCAACACGTAGACGCCCTTTCCAGAGCTCCAGTCGAGAACGCGCCAGATTCTTCCGATTTAGCTTTCGTTTACAATGTTTCAGTCCAGGAAGATGAAATTTTGCTTTATCAAAGAAGCGATGAAAGGTTGAATCGCAAAATTCTAATTTTAGAAAAGGAAGAGCAGAATCGAACGCGGAGAGAAAAAGGAGAAGTTCTCGACTATGTGTTGCGTGACGGACTTCTTTATAAAATTGATAGGACGAATCAAGATAAAGAATTATACGTAGTGCCTCAAGCTATGCGAAAGGCTTTAACGATCAAATATCACGATTTTAGTAGTCATTTCGGTGTCGATAGAACACTAGCTCGAATACGAAATCATTACTATTTTCCTGACATGCGAAATTATATTAAGAGACATATTGGAGCGTGTATTGAATGTATACTGTCCAAGAATAAAGTTGGTAAACAACCCGGAGAATTACATCCGGTTCCGGTGGGTAAAAGGCCCTTCGAAAATATACACCTAGATCACCTTGGACCTTTTATCACGAGTACGCGCGGCAACAAATACGTCCTTGCTTTGATTTGCAATTTAACCAAATTTACGCTATTATATGCAGTTCGAGATGTAAAGAGCAAAACAAATATTAAGAAAATCGAAGAATTTCTAAGTAGATTTGGAGCACCTGTAAGATTTATTACAGACAGGGGAACGTGTTTTACCTCAAGGGAATTTGAAGAATTATGTAAGAAATTCGGAATCCGACACACGTTAAATTCTAGCCGACATCCTCAAGCTAATGGTCAGATAGAACGGCTGAACCAAACTATTTTGCCCGCGATGCAAGCTAATTTGACTGATTTTGAGGGACGTAAATGGGATTTGGAATTATCTAAATTAGAACGAGACTTGAATTCCTCTGTAAACAAAACTACGGGAAAATCTCCTTTCGAAATGCTACATGGCTATGTTCCGCGATTTGAAGACGGTTTAACGAGAGAACTATCGGTAAATTCGGAAACCTATCGTCTTCCAGTAGAACTACGAGAAGAAGTAAGAAAGGTAATTGAAAAAGCTCAGAAAGTTTCGAAAGATAGATATGATAAATCGCGACTTCTTAATGTGAAATATAAGATCGGTGATATTGTTTATATGAAATCCAATCCTATTGCTACGGGAGAATCAACAAAACTTCAATCTCGATTTAAAGGGCCCATGGTGATTACTTACGTATTACCATCTGATACTTACGGAGTTCAGAGTTTAGTGACAACGGGGAAGAGAGGTCAAACCACCGCTCATGTGAGTCAAATTAAAATTTGGCGCGGGTGGAATGACGAGGATGAACGCATAAATAATGCAAGCGAAAGCGACGATGAAAGAGGCGAAAAAGATTACGAAGGCAACGTTTCGAATGAGATTGTAAACAAAGATATGAGCGAGAATGCGAGAAATAAAGAGAAGCCGGCGAATGATTTAGAAATTGTAACCCAACGCAATCAAGTTGATACAACAGGATCCGACAATGTAAATTTGCGAAGAAGTAAACGAGAGCGAAAACCTCCCGTCAGGTATGATAGTTCTACAATGTAAGAAAAATGAAAACTAATATGTTTTTTCGAAATGACAGAGAATTTCGTTAAAAATTATTTTTGTGCTTTGAGAGCTTGGGGACCAAGCTCCTTTAGGATGGCCGAATGTTAGGGATTTAATTTTTTTTTTAAACAATACTTATTGTCTCTAGAGTTAAGTTGGCAGAAGTGTCGATGCGTACGTGCGTAGTTGCGAGTGGCTGGCGAGTCAGTCGATTGGCGTCCGTCTGTATGTCGGTTGGTGTCGAAATCGAAGCGGGGCATAAGGCCGGAATTAGCGCTTGGCAAAAGGCCGATAAAGCTGGGTTAAAGAACCGAAAGATCAGTTACCGTGTTAACTTTGGGCAGAAGTGCCGACTTGAAATGTTATTTGTTTCACTACTATTTTATTAATAAACTCCTTATAACATTACGTGAAGTGGATTCGCAAATTCTTTTATCCCTGATTTCTGAATTTGGCGGTATATTATAACATAATTAAATTTTTGTAATTAAATATTAAATAATAAAGATAAAAGATTAAAGAATATTAAAGAATAAATATTTTAAAATCTTTAACTAAAAATGTAACTATTCCACTTTTCGTTGAAACTTAATCTTTTGGGTTGAAAATACATCTTTTGGTAGAAAATTTAAATATTTCGTTGAAAATTCAACTGTTTTGTAGAAAGCTTATCTTTTTGGTTAAGAATGCAAATGTTCGGTAAAAAATTAATCTGTTTCGATTGAGGATTCAACTATTTTGTTGGAAATTAGTCCTTTTCGGTCCAATTAAATTATTTTGTATTTAAATTAAAATCTTTTCTTGGTTTCACAATTGTCCGGACAAATGTGAGAAAATATGAATAAAATGTCTTTAGTGTTATTTTTTCGAAATAGTAGCAAAATAGTGTCATCGTTAAAAAAAAGTCCAAGGGCTGTATTTATCGATAAATAGACTACAAGAGAAAAATTATAATTTCGTCATCTGTTCAAAGGTCAAATGCTGAAAACTCAACAAATTTCATTTTGTGCTCACAGGTGCCAATAAAAAAAACCAATACCTTCTCATTATAATGAGAATGTAAAAAGTTAAAAGGAAGCATTACAGAGAATTGGAATTGGCAGAGATAATTAATACGATAACGATTAATGAATCATGTAACTGACACTTATGTCATGCTTGTCACTTGTTTATTGTTTTGTCTATAATCGAGGAATTCGCGTTTTGTTGCGTCTGCAGTTGCAAGTTCCAACAAAGATTTCACGAAAATGAAATAGTATTGCATATAAAAATGCAACATTATGCAATTAAGCCTTGAAAATAACCTAGCAAAAAAGCAATTACAATTATTTTTTAAAACCGGATCAGGAAAACTGCAAGACTTCAAACAGTATTTTTCTTTTATGAAGGTATTAATAAATTTAACAATTTTTCAAGCTCTCAAATATAATTTACACTTATGAAATCTTGTGGCGCGGGTAAGTCACAAGAACCTTTGGCCGATTGCCAGAGCAGAATTAACCTCTGCTCTCTAGTCGCTAAAATTCGCGGTCAAGGCAATAAATTCGTAACCTCAATGAAAGGTTATAATCAGAAGGTTAAACAACATTTTCATTACCAATCAATTACCGTTCAATAAGCGTAAAACCCGAGTCAGTGGCACACTGGCGCATGACCAGAAGTTATATAATAATTATGAGTCGTCCCGAACTTTAATAGAACATTAAAAGCACAAAATGGAAAATTCCTCTCAGGTTTACATTTTAATAAAATTCCACAAGCACAGAAAAACTAACACGTGCTCGAATTCCACGTCATTCTGGAGTACAAGGTGAATGTAATTTTGACGCGGACTTACTGAATCATTTTCGTTAGATTTTTAAAAGATTGGGTAGGTTTTGGACATTGCGGGAATTTCGTGCAAGTGCTAAGTGATTTTTGTGAGGCAAATATTTCAGAAAAAAACTTACTTTGCTAAAGTGCAGACGAAATTCGTGAAGATCGTGGACTGACTGTCCTGACTGAGATGCTCCGAAATTCTCGATCGATCTATGAGCTGCCGCAGCGAGTGTCTGCCTGCCAAGGTCCCAAGGCTTTCAGGGCTGACGCAATAATTAAAATTGTAGGGGATTTAAACGAGCACGTGGTCCTTTGCGTAGTCGACCTGTCTCGTATTTTTTCTTGCGAAATTTTTATTTTTATTGACGCTACATTCTTTATTTTGTCATTTTAATTCAAATTTCTTTGAGAAAAGAAATATTTTTCTGGTTGACAGGTTAGATTCATCTTTTTTAGGGTTGGAAAAGTTTAAAATTGGAACCAGGGCTGCCAACGAGAAATGAGAAAAAAGTACTGAAAGTTAGTTCCGGGCGGGAAAATTTAAATATTTTTTTTTTAGTAAAGTTTAAAACGAACTAATTGCGATTGTAGTTTCAGAAATAACGTTCAAAAGTTTCATTATACGATATTAAATTCAATTTGAAAGGCTTTAAATTTCTAACATTTCAAGTGAAAGTATTGCATTTTCAACAAGATAGATGAAATTGTAACCAAATAGTTGAATTTTAAAGCTAAAAAAATTAATTTTCAAACAAAAAAGATTCACTTTCTACGAAAAAGACGAATTTTGAACCAAATACATACATTTTCATCAAATAGTTGAAATTTCAACTCAAAAAGATCGATTGTAACCAAAAATAGAATAGTTAAATTTTCAGTTAAAAAGATTACTTTTCAACCCAAGAAAAACGAATTTTTATAAAAATACTTCACTTTTCCACCAAAAAAAGATCCATTTTCAACCAAAAGTAGAATAGTTGAATTTTCAGTTGAAACGATTATTTTTGAACAAAGCAAAAAACGAATTTTCAATATTTCATTTTTCAATCAAAGAGATGAATTTTTAACCACTTTAAACCAAAAAAAAAACGAATTTTCAATATAATAGTTGACTTTTCAACCAAAAAAGATGAATTCTCAAAAAAATAATAATAGTTGATATTTTGAACAAAAAAGATTTTAATTAAAAAAAACAGTTGAATTTAACCCGAATTTAACCCCATTAAATAGCTGAATTTTCAACTCAAAAGGATCAATTTTTAACACAACATAGAATAGTTAAATTTTCAGTTAGAAAGTTTAATTTTCAACCCAAGATAAAACAATTTTTTACCAAAATAGTTCACTTTTGGATTTAAAAAAAAAATGAATTTCGAACCAAAAGTAGAATAGTTAAATTTTCAGTTGAAACGATTATTTTTGAACAAAACAAAAAACGAATTTTCAATATTTCATTTTTCAATCAAAGAGATGAATTTGTAACAACTTTGAACAAAAAAAAACAAATTTTCAATATAATAGTTGACTTTTCAAACAAAAAAGATGAATTCTCAAAAAAAAAACATAATAATAGTTGATATTTTAAACAAAAAAAGATTTTAATTCTAAATTAAAAAAAAAACAGTTGAATTTAACCCGAATTCAACCCCATCAAATAGTTGGAATTTCAACTCAAAAAGATCAATTTTTAACCCAAAATAGAATAGTTAAATTTTCAGTTAGAAA